>QOVE01003915.1:0-78775 GCA_003521275.1 Tricholoma sp. MG99 | reverse complement strand
TCTAAGATTGCATTCTCTCTTACATATGTTTTGGGTCAATGTACAATATTCCCTGTGTATGACTACCTATAACTACTTATGAGCAAAGGAGCTTTGCTATGGAAACCGTCCCGATCAAACTTGTCACCAGGTGGAACGTTCCCTATTGTGGACGCGTGTGAGGCTGTGTGAGGCCGCCCAGTCCTCAGGCTGCGTCGGTGGTGTGGCTACCGTCTTCAGGGCTCCGCATTCGTCGCTCTCTGGCATTTGTTCGCGTCGTCTGCATTATAACTCGGCTCACAGTTGCCTCTGCATGAAATAATCTTCACTTCCGTAACGATCATATACTACATATATTTTCAATTTTCCACAACAAACAACAAACATGGCAGTACCAAGGTTTTCGCGTCATAGTCGTCCAGCCAGCCCGCCCACACCTGCGACTGTACCTGCTCCTGCGCGAACTAAATCTACGCGTGCCGCCAGTCCCTCCAGGACTAACACGAGCTATACGCCGACACTTACGCTGGGCCACCAACAAAAAATCAATGTTGTGACGCGTGTTGCGATAGAGGGCAAGGCGAAGCAGAATGACGACGGGGCTGCTGTAAAAATGTATTTGAAAGTGCGTTATATGTACGTGTTTCTGTGTAAAGAAACACGTTAAATTCCAAGTCGCAGATTTCGCTACCATTAGACAGTATTACACCGGGAGCAACTATCCCTCTCTTTCCTGGTAAGTTATGGACGTTCTTCGACCGTAATCGCTGTAACTTAACGTGTTTAGAGGAGAACGTGAAAATATTGACGTCTCAGGTCCACCCCATCGACAATAATTCGGTGCCCTACAACTTCTCCTCCACTGTCTCCCCATTGTTGCACAATGCTGCTCGTGCTCTTAATCTCCCAGCCCGGTCATCAGATACATTCAACAATGTTTTCAGTATTTCCTCACCTCCAACTGCTTCCTCTGTCTCCTCCAGCAGAGCGTCAAGATCTACCAACCCTAACAATGAGAACGTCCCGCCCATAGATCAACAATACACGGGACATATACTTGTTAGCGGATACAATATTTCATATGTATTACCCAAGGTCTTTCCCTCACGTAGGAGGACAGCCGATGGTCTCACCGACCATGAAGGAGAGGAGAATGTGAGATCATCAATACCGGGTAGACGCCCTTCTATCGTGGAAAGAAATACCGCCCAGTTCATGGCTGCCATTGACATGTGGGTTCCCTATGTGTCCCGTCCTCCTAGATCTCCATATCTGGTGTGTTCCAAATCATCTTTCATTACTCACTCATTTTATGCCAATTTATTAGCTCTCGGTTCCAACTCCACGTTGTTTGCATAATAATATCAAGCTTCGTATTTCCCCGCCAACCACTGCTTCCGCATCTTTTGCCTCCCTGTCATCTATAGACGACGAAGGTGGTTCATGGGACCTTACTTCCGACCCTCATGTCACACGTAGCGCTTCTAATCGTCCCTCGCGCTCCAATTCTTATACGCACTTCGCTGATGATGAATCAAGTGATTCGTCTACTGCAGGGTTCTCTGCTGGGTGTGGAATCCAGGGCACCTTCCCGAGCGCAGAACGCATCCGAATCAGATGGGCAAAGCCGATGAAAATCATTGATATCCCTGAGGGCAACAGCGATGCCCGGAGGAGGGTAGGTGTCAAAGAGGTCTCAGGAGAGATGTTGTGTGTTATTCGGGGTAAATTGAAAGATAGAGAAAGAAGTGACCTCGAGGGGGTGTTGATAGATCTCGAATATAAGGGAACGTGCAGAGGCGTATGGTTTCCTGGCGTTGCTACAATGCTTGGGATGGATGTGGGACTTGAAGCAAAAGGGTCTGACGTTTGTTGGGTGGACGGATTCTCCAGTGAATGGAGCGTTGATGGTGGCGTTGGTTACACAGGGTTTGACATTGGAGCGTCCCCTAGACAATCTGGGGTCGACTCGAGAACTTCCTCGTTCGATTCAAATTCGCCGCAGGTCGAAATCCCAGACGGTGACAGGCCAGGTTCAAGGCAATTGTCGTCATCATCGACTTCTTCCCTTCTACGTGCCCCTCTGCCTGTCCATAATGTCGCTGAGTACTCCTTCGAGGGGTCAACAGCGACCCTTGCGTCATCTGTCTCCTCTCCAGTGGGAACACTGTCTTCTATGTCGTCTCTTATGCCAGCGTCCGAAACTCGACAGCCAAGACCTCCAGCTATACCCATAACACTTCATATCAATATAAATGAGATCATAGCCCCAGCAAAGAACATCTTCACATTTTCTATGAGAGGGACTATTCTTGTCATCCCTCGGCCCTCGTTGGCAAGAGTCAATTCACAAAGAAAAGAGCATGACATGGATGTTGATCTAGACCCTTTCGTGCTTCCCCGCTTCACGGTTCTCGCAGCTGATTCGGAGTCAACCTCATTTACCATCCGCAACGAAATAGACGAGGCGCACGTGAACGTGGAGGTTTACAATGCTACTGGAGATATCTTGAGGGATGCGCAAGCTAGAAAAACGGTGTTGCAAAAAGGAGGACTCACAAAATGCGGGGAAGATGGAGTAAGAGTTGCATTACGGAGCATCAGCGCACCGGATGTGCTTGGCAAGCTGCAGACAATCAGTCGTCCGCAAACGCCCAGCGGAAGGGTGGGCTCGCAGGTTTCCTCCAATCCATCAGGCCAAATAGGATCTGCGTCACGTTTGGTGAGGGAAGGGCCATTGTTGATCCCTTCAGTACATGCTACAGTCACACCTCTGTTGCTTGATGGCCAACGGCTTCCGCTTGATTATACTGTGAGGATCTGTTTGAATGCACCTGCTGATGATGATTCCGGTTGGCTTGAGTTTGGTCTGGCACAGCCTGGCCCGACTTCTTCCGCAGCTCCCACCGGAGAAGGAGCAAGGCCGCCCCACGTAGTAATCGCTAGTGCCAGTGTCAATGGCATACCCGTGAAATTTGACACAGCTGCAATAGCGCGGCCTGATGCCGGCGGCGTGGGGGTACCTTTCGAGGAGATGAGTAGCAAAGAGTGGATTAGCTGGCTCAGAGTTCAAGTTGGTGCGCGAGCTGGAGGGGCAGTCGTTGTGGATTATGTAGTGCGAGAGCGAAGAGAGGACAAATCCTCCGATAAGAGGAAAGTGAAAAACGAGAGAATCCTAAACGTGTTACTGCCCACGTTCTCGATCTCCATTGGAAGGCTGGAAGTCTGTATTGATACACCGGCATCTGGTATGTTGCATTACATTTACATTGTTTCTTTGGGTTGAATTTACGCTGCCTAGGAGTGGATATATCTTTGCGGTCGAATCTCGCACACAAACAAACCACTAGCTTCGGTCACCGACTTCTCCACTTTTCAGCAGAGGAGTTTTTCTATCCACACCTTTCTGTTAGTATGCATTCTAGATCGTTAACTGCAAAATCTTTCGGACTACAGGCAATGATGATTGCAACATGGGCAATGCTTCTTGTTGCCGCTGTTTTATTGTACCGCCACAGCTCCCAGCTGAGCTGGATAGAGCACTCGCTGGAAGTTTATTCCATGATGGCCCCCTGGCAGCATATCTCATCTCAGCCAGTCACGATCACCACGACCATCTACAAGACATCCGGGACGAGATGGCATATCGATGTCCCTACAGGAATCGAGCATGTTTCATCTTCACCAGTGCTAGCACCTGCCGGTATTACAGCGACCTCACCAACTTCTGTGCATGAAACGACTTTTTCATCATTATCAACTAGGGTCAATGACGGGTCACTTGTGCCCATGATGTCGTCCATAGCAGCGTCCATTGAAGACTATGCCCTTCTTTCTTTGCAATATGTATCTTCCTTTTCTTGGTCAATGGATGACCTACAGCCCACTCTCGACAAGATTATGGAAACGTTAGAGACAGTGTGGGAGGTATTCCGACGAGTGTATCACTATCCATTAGATCCTCCTTGATTTTGCTATGGATGTACTATGCTATGTATTCACCACGTTACTGTATGTATTTGTTCAATGTGCATCTTCAAAAGGTTATCTAATTTCTAACATACGCTTAGGCTTATCCAGATGTAGGCGCTATAGCTAAGTGGTTACAGCGACAGATTAGAAATCTGTTCCTCTTTGAGGGCGCAGGTTCGAATCCTGCTGGCGTCGATACTGTTTTCTTCTATTTTAGAAAGTGATCAATAAGCGACGCTGGCGTCCTGGTTCTCGGTTTTTTATTTATGTAATGAATTTTGGCTATGGACGTCGACTCGGAGACCTGTAAAAATGTCGTGTGATAGAACGATGTCCTCCGATGCAAATTCGGGTTCTAGTTCCATGAAGAATGTCAATGATGGAGGTTGTTGAGTGATTAACTTCTTAAGGTCCACATTCATCCAAGTAGATACCGGCTGACTGTATGCATGTTGCTTCGGCGCGAGAGGTCGCGCAACTCGAGTCTCATGTTATCCAGATCAGAACCCAAGCGAAGACAACGTGTCGCTGGAAATGAGATTAATTCATCCGGGTAAGAAGTCGGGGCGGCGCCTGTTGCCTGCAGGTACCAATGTGGTGCCCAGATACTGAAGTCTTCGTGGCATATCATATATGATTGTTACCTTTTGGAAGATCGATAAGAAAACGGAAAAAAGCGAGTATGCTAACTACGATGATTTCTGATCATACGACCATCGTCTGGGTGACACGCGGAAAGCAGAAGGAGGGTAGAATCGATGGACAAGAGTCACCGGACGATACATACTCGAGCCTTCGGACAGAACGATATCTCTAAATGGGGTTATAGTCGTCACTGCGAGGGTGTGACTGTTGAGGTCCTTAATTGTCTTTCGATGTTGAAATTACGCCATGTTGTTAAATATGGTGTGGCTTTCAATTCTCCCTTCCCTCAATCTCCCATTGCCTACCGAGTTACCAATCTATCCTTCCTTGCCCGTATGGCCTCTCAATGGCGACCTGTTGAGCCTCTTGGCTCCATTCCACCCTTTTTCATATTCGACAAGCCAATTCAAAAGTCTGAACAAGACGATCGAGATTACCGCATAATTAAGCTCGAGAACGGCTTACATGCTACTCTTGTGCACGATCCACAGACAGACAGCGCCGCTGCCAGTCTTGATGTATCTGTGGGGCACTTATCCGATCCAGTTAGTTCATCAATTCACCACCTTAACTTAATGTCATATAGGATTTCTAGGATGATATGCCCGGTCTTGCTCACTTCTGCGAGCATCTGCTATTCATGGTGAGAATTACCCCAATCCTGCTTCTAAAATTAGACTCACCCATCTCTTTGCTTTTGCTAGGGCACAGAACAATTTCCTCGTGAAAATGAGTATTCGGAGGTGCGCCAGATCTCTTATCATCTTGGTATATTTGTTCAGTCAGACGCAATCAGTTCCTCGCGAAAAATAATGGAAGATCCAACGCCTATACTTCCACATCAAATACCAATTATTATTTCAATGTCGCGACTCCAGCACTTTCAGGTGCCCTCGAACGCTTCGCAGGGTTCTTCCATTCTCCTCTCTTCGCACCTTCATGTACCTTGCGCGAATTGAACGCAGTTGACTCGGAACACAAGAAAAACCACCAAGCAGATTTGTGGCGGATCTTTCAGGTCACCAAGCACATCAGTCGGGATGGGCATGTCTGGCACAAGTTCGGCAGTGGTAATCGGGATAGCTTGTTGAAGGCAGCGAAAGATTTGAAAGCCAGAGGAAAATTGATGGAAAATGGTACTGCTTATTGCAATAGCGTATCGTCATCCTCAGTTCCTTCGCGTATGCCCTCCCCTGTGCCTTCGATTGCCCCTTCTGTTGCCTCGAACAGTAGCGAATCGGATGATGACGGAGGATCGGTTGGTCGTGAAACCCGGCGACGCTTGGTCGAATGGTGGAGTAAAGAATACTGCGCCAGTCGAATGAGGCTATGTATCATCGGGAAAGGTACCTATGCTAGTCTCTTTGTTATATCTTGTTCTCACAGCTCTATAAGAATCATTGGACCAGCTTTCCGAGCTAGCTTCTGTCTTGTTTTCTCCCATTCCGAATCGTGGACAGGACCCCCTTCATATTATCTATGAACATCCGTTTGGACCGCGGGATAAATGTGTATGTTCCATGTTCATTTCTGTCTTTCAACTTTCTATTGTTTATATCATGTTAGTCTTTGGTATCTATCCAGACGGTCATGTCGTTCCATTCCATAGACATAGCATTT
Source organism: Tricholoma sp. MG99 (assembly GCA_003521275.1). Taxonomy (NCBI): domain Eukaryota; kingdom Fungi; phylum Basidiomycota; class Agaricomycetes; order Agaricales; family Tricholomataceae; genus Tricholoma; species Tricholoma sp. MG99. The sequence continues at coordinate 72,559 of QOVE01003915.1, read as the reverse complement.
CCCCTGGAGTATCAACTCCCACATTGGAAATACAAAGCAGCTCGATTTATAGCTCATTTGGTAGGCCATGAAGGTCCTGGTTCGCTGTGTTCCTACCTCAAAAGCAAAGGATGGATCACTAGCCTGAGATCTGAATCACAAGACCTTGCAAGAGGCTTTGCGATTTTTAGGATAACATGTCATCTAACAAGTGATGGTTTCAGTAAGTTCTCTATCTTCCCTCGAGTACCCCTTGTAACTCTATTCGGACTTTATAGTGAATTACCGCTCTGTCGCTCTTGCATCCTTCAATTATCTTGCATTACTACGATCGTCGGATTTTCCAGCATATCACCAAACCGAGCTAGCTACACTGTCGCAGACGCGTTTCCGCTTTCAGGACAAGAAAAGACCTGATGATTATGCCAAATGGATATCTAATGTCATGACCTGGCCTGTACCCCAAGAATTCCGGCTCAGTGCACCAGTAGTAACCTGGGACTGGGACAATGCTGATGGGGAAAGGAAGATAAGAGAGTATCTGGAGAGTTTCCGGATCACAGAGGGAAGAGTAGTTTTGATGGCAAAAGCGGAGGAGCATGCCAAACTCGACGATAAAACACCATGGATGAAGGAGCCTTGGTATGGCACGGAATACCGCGTTCAGCAGTTTGACAAGGAGTTTATCGAAAAGGTACTTATTTTCCAGGCGCATTGTCATGTCAGGTGAATTTGATTGTATTTAGGCACAAGGACCAAATGTCATCCAAGAATTAGCTCTCCCTGGTCCCAACGAGTTTATCCCCACCAATGTAGAGGTTGACAGACAATCAGTTGGAGAGGTGAACACTCATCTTATTCAATTCCCTACATAATTCACAGGCCTGATGAAATTGCAGCCGCTGAAACGCCCACACCTCATCCGTGAAACACCATTATCAACATTATGGCATAAGAAAGATGACCGCTTCTGGGTCCCTAAAGCACAAGTAACAATCGATCTTCGCAGGTGTGTCCCCTGTCGTTCATGTATTATATCCATCCAATTAATCTTTTTAGTCCTATTGCTAAGAGATCTTCCCGAGCTTATGTGATGACCCGGTTTGTCTCTCGACTTAGTACTGATTGCCAACCACTGATGAAGCTCCTATAGGCTGTACTCTGACATCGTCAACGATTCACTTGCCGAATTTTCGTATGATGCTGAGCTTGCAGGTCTCTCGTATAAGTTGTACCAACATAGCAATGGATTATACGTCACTATGAAAGGGTATAACGACAAGATGGCCATTCTGGCGATGAACATCATGGACAAGTTGAAAGCAATTGTCGTTGATCCTCAGCGATTGGAGATTGTGAAAGAAAAAGTTTGTCCTCATAATTTTTACCAACTGCTAAAGACAGGTCTAAACAATATTCGGTACAGGCCAGAATGGATTGGCAAAACTTTTACCTCGGGCAGTCATACTCACTTTCCGATTACTTTGCATCCTATACAATGACTGACCAGCTGTGGTCATTGGAGGAGAACCTGAACGAATTACCTTGTAAGCTACTCGTTGTATACTCCTGGGATGCCTGGTCTGAATATGGATATAGCGGTTACGCACGAGGAAATACAAACGCATATGCGGGAACTACTGTCTCAAGTCAATCTGCGCATCCTAGTGACAGGTAACATGTACAAGGATGTGAGAGAACAATTGTTAGTGTCGGTAGATACATTTTTACTAATATTTGCTAATAGGAAGCTATCAAGCTCGCTGAGATAGCGGAGGCAGGGCTTGGTGTTTGTCCGTGTCCTTCTGTTGAATTGAACGATCGCGCTCTGATCCTACCAGAAGGTATTGTTTGTTTTTTCTCATCTTTGCATTTTTAAAAGTTGTCGTATTTCTTCACAGCCTCCAATTTTGTATGGTCTTCTCCGATTCCCAACCCAAACCAAGCAAACTCTGCTTTGACTTATTATGTTCATTTTGGGCCTATGGTTGATCAACGACTTAGAGTCGTCTCTTCCCTTCTCACTCAAATTCTCACCGAACCTGCTTTCAACGTCCTTCGCACTCAAGAGCAACTAGGATACATCGTCTCATGTTCTCCTTGGACGCTTCCTGGGGGTAGTGAGAAAGGTTTGCGGATCGTCGTTCAGAGTGAAAAAAATCCTGGGTATCTGGAGCAACGCGTCGAAGCATTCCTGGATGGTATGATAAATACAATTGAGTCCATGAATGACGAAGTGTTTGCGGAACAGAGAAGCGGTCTGGAAAAGAAATGGCTTGAAATTGATAAAAATTTGACGGAAGAGCACTCAAGATTCGCAGCTCAGATTAATAGCGGACACTGGGATTTCTTGAGACGTATGTCGTGGCTCTTCGGAATTTTCTGGATTCATTGATGTAAAAACCTTACAGACGAGAACGATGCAACATTGCTGAAGACAGTCACGAAGGAGGCTGTTCTGTCACTTTTCCTATCTCACGTCCACCCGTCGTCACGCTCGAGGTCGAAATTTTCTGTCCACATGCTTTCCCAGAAGCCTCGACCAAAGAGAATCAGCATCGCTGCCGCTAGGGAGTTTGAAGCGCTCGTTCACATTGCCCAAATCGAAGTAGATGAAGCTAAATGGAAGGAATCTCTAGGGGACGACGGAACACCTCTCCTGTCAGATTTTGTAAACTATTGGAAGCCGATCCTGTCAACAAAAGACGGAAATAGTTTGCTTGAGGCTCTACCGGAATTGGCGGAGAGGTACCCCGTTCCTGGTGAGGGCCAGGATCCAGCCCGTTCGGACGTCGTGTACGTCCAAGACTTGAAAGTGTTCAAGGAAGAACTGAGGGTTTCGGTGGATCCGGGACCTATGGTACAATGGGGGGATCTTCTTGTGTCGCGTTTGTGATGAATATGTGTAATATATTCCAAGTATGTAGAGGCTCCAATCTATCTTGAATGTCATCAGAGATGATATATCGATGATATCAATAGCATCAATTCCACCTATAATGAAGTACAAGAGGGGACTAGAAAGCAAAACAACATGCAATCTACAAAAAAAGACTATTTAAAGGAAGAGGATCAGAACCTCGTACTTGCTTTACACATAGAGCTGGGGACAGTAGAAATACAACAAACTCATATTACTTTCTCCTGCCCTCCTTATTATATCTGCTGTTGCCACTGTGCTGCGGAGGAGCTACAAAATCCTTCGGTCGTCTGAAAAGCAAAACATGCGGTTCGGGTGCTGCGAACAGAAAACGCGCTCGTCGGTAACTTCAGATCGATGTAGATAATTCGGCGCGACTTACCGTGTACTTCATAGTGTTCCCAGCCAAGGCTCTGCGTGATACCGATCCCTCTCCATTCTGGTTCCGCCAATAGGCGGAGGGTTTTCGTCTCCTCGTTGAAAAAGCTTTTAGGCATCATCTTCAGAAGCTGTTTAGGCAGTGTAACGTGGCGATATTCATAGTCGTCGTCTGAATAACGGTCAGAGTAGTGAATTCTTGCACGTATATCTGATCAGTATAAAAGCACGAGAGCACAAGAGTTCGAATGAGTCCCTACTTGTTGATATATTCCTCCAGCTTTGAATCTGCTTCCTTCGACGAAGCCATGGTTGCCATCGGGTGTGTCACGGCTTAGTAACGTTTGGCGTTTACTTGCGATGTGACAGTAACGTCACGTGTTAGACCGCGTCCCCGAGTCACGGAGGAGTGACTCCCTTCAAAACTCGGAGCCTTCACTCCAGTACTTCAGCCCGTCTGTCGTGGATATCATGATGCGCTATGGCCAACCAAGGATTTACGAACATGACAGCAACATATATAGCCAAGGTTATCTGCACCCTATCAGCTATATGGAACATGGGCACGACGTACATCATGATGCCAATTACCTTGATGAGTATCCTCTACAGACGCGTGGGTATATGCGCTATTTTGATGTGCTTACAGGTTGACGATGTATATAATATAGAATACCTATCATCGCCGATTTCTGAGGGATTGGATACGCAGGAACTGCAATCGACACTGATTGACGAGGACATTGACGACTATGATTTAGAAAATGATGCTCACTGGCCTGAACTCAGGGTCGACGATCGAACCAACGGCTCATTTGAGCCTTCATTAATACTGGATTCTCGACATCCTGTAGAATTTTCTACAAATATGGCCTCTAGCAATAGTCACTATGGATATGATTTTCGACCAACTCCAACAACCCTCAACTCTTACCGACCTACTGCTACTCAAACGTTTAACCCACCTAGTACACTAGACCGAGATGGCTTTTCGCCAATTAGTTCCAAACCGGGAAATATACATGGGATACGCCTACGTCCAGTTTCTAATCTCCGTTTGTCGTCAATGTTTTTTCTTCAAGCATACATCCAACTTGTTCCTTTTCCCCAGCGGATATGTACAGAGGTATTTTTAAGTTTGGGATATTCAATGCAGTCCAATCGACCTGTTTCGATGATGTGCGTGGTTTTATCATACTTTTTTGTCTGTCTACATAACTGTGCTAATTACAGATCATGAATTCCAACGAGAATGTGGTATTAATGATGCTTCTAAATATACAAATTTTGCTCCTGATTCTCTGTCTTAGGTCATCAGTGGTACGTCCTCAAATTTCAATAGGTTTTATATCTCCCTTTCTTATTCTTCAAAAGCTCCTACGGGAAGTGGGAAAACTGTGTTGTTCGAGCTTGCGATCATCCGTATGCTGACGGAAGCCAGCTCTGAAAGTGTTAAATGTGTGTACATTGCACCCACAAAGGTTTTTACCGTACTTGTTTTCCGGATATTATTCAACTAAGATGTATTGTAGGCGTTATGCTCAGAAAGGTTCAGAGATTGGACGATGAAATTCGAGCCACTTGGCATCAAATGTCAGTTTGTAGTTTGTACTGATCTCCTAGGAGTATAGTTCATTCATCGGGTCCCAGGCTGTGAATTAACTGGCGATACGGTACATATCGGAAACGGTGTATGGGGAGATGCGAAAAACGCTTCAGTCATGTGCGTGCTACTCGCTTGTATCATGCTTGAATCAATTTTTGTTTGCAGAATATCAACAGTAAGTCACTCACGTCCGCGCCAACACGGTCTACTAGCTTTCATCACAGGGAGAAAAATGGGATAGCCTCACTCGGAACTGGTTTGTACCTACTTAATTCACGAATTGCTACTTGATGCTAATGGTACATCAGGGGAGACCATGGCCAGATTCTTTCCCAAATCCGACTGTTCCTAGTTGATGAGGTACCGTACACGATACGATTGTCTTTGTTTTCTCGGACTCTTCATCATCCACATTGTAGGTCCACATCCTTAATGAAACCCGTGGTAGCACTCTGGAGGTTGTGGTATCCCGCATGAAAACTCGGGGCTCTACTGTCCGTTTTCTTATGGTCTCGGCGACGGTTCCTAACATCGAGGACATCGCCTCTTGGATTGGGAGTGCTGAGCATTCAGATAAGCCAGCTATGGTCTATCAGGTAAGTCAATCTTTTTTTTGGTGTCTCCTACACACCTCATGGGATTTTTCAGTTTGGCGAGGAGTTTCGACCTTGCAAGCTCACTCGAGTGGTGATCGGGGTACCTCGCCCGAGGGCGCAAAATGATTTTGTGTTTAATAGAGCTCTTGATTATAAGCTATTCGGAGCATTGCAAAAGCACTCTGTCGGGAAGCCGATCCTCGTGTTTTGTTCCACAAGAAAAGGTGCTGCGAGAAGTGACGCTCATGAAATGAAAGCACTATTCACAATAATCACAAGGTGTATTTTCAACGGCGGACCAACTCTTGAAGGAATATATCGAGGCAGAAAAAAATGAACAGGCTTTGCCGTGGTCTCATCCCTCAAGGTCATTCCCTCTTTTGGAAGATTCTACTTTCTAAAAGTTTCGATTCCAGAATCGAGCAATCGTTCCATGATAACCGTTTGGCTGGTGGGTTTCACTATCGCTATTTCGCCTTCACCCTGAAAGTGACAAGGGTGTTCAGAATTGGCCTCGTTTGGGATTGGTGTTCATCATGCAGGATTAACTCTTGAAGATCGGCGAGCTACTGAGGATCTGTATTTGAGGAAAATATTGCGCGTTGTTGTGGCCACTTCCGTGTGTTGTTTCCTTTCCGACTTCCCTCAGTCATTAAATTCAACAGACCCTTGCCGTCGGAGTCAACCTTCGTGTGTTAGCCTGTAGGCGCACATGCGTGACTAGCTGACTTATAGCCCTTCAGCTGCGCATATGGTAGTCATCAAAGGTGTCCGAACATTTCAGAATAACACATCTGTAGAATACTCCGACCTAGATATCATGCAAATGCTTGGGCGCGCTGTGCGTATACCACTGTTGACATCCCCTTATCGTGACTGACTACATTTCCAGGGTCGACCTCAATTCGGTCAGCATATTCTTGCTCTTCCGTGTTCCCGCTCAAATTGGTATAGATAAGGACGGTGTAGCAATCATTCTCTGTGAGCAAGACTTGGAAAATAAGTATAAATCACTAGCGCAAGGAAAAACAATTCTTGAAAGTTCCCTTCATACCAACCTATCTGAACATCTGAACTCTGAAATTGGACTTGGGACTATTACCAGCATTGCTTCTGCGAAGGAGTGGTTACGAGGTTCATTCTTGTTTCAGCGCATTCGAAAACATCCGAAGCATTACGCACTTGGGAAGGATGATACTCAAACATGGGAAGACAGAATTGAAGATCTTGTAACCCACAGCGTGGCGAAGTTGCGGGAGACGCAGTTGATAGAAGCAAGTGCCGACAGCGAGAATGAAGAGCTGGTATCAACTGAGTACGGTGATATTATGAGCAAGGTAGGCAGTTGAACACGCTATCTATTCTCCTCCTCCTCAATAGCCTCAAGCTTTACATCCGACAATCAACAGTAGGTCCCGCCCTCATGCAGAGGCTTCGCTCATTCTTTTTGTTATAGATGGGCCTAGTTCTAGATCTTAAGGGCTCGAGTCTGCGGGATATTGTGGGTTGTCACTTGTAATAACACATGAAAGGGGACGCTCACGGTGTACCATTGTAGCTGGAAATGATGGCGAAAGCTGAGGAGTAATGTTGCGACTCCGATCATTTTCATGGACTGACCGCCAGCTATAGATTCTCAGATATCAAAATCAGAGCCTCAGAAAAAACAGTCGGTTATCATCTACTTATTCCGTTTTTTAACGTACGAGGTACGATCTTGGCTCATCTAGGCCCTGAACAAACTGCGCACGCACAATGATATTCGCTTTGAGATATCAAAACTCGAGAAAAGCTCTGACAAGGTGTATTTATTGATTCAGGTCGGTCTGCTTGCAGATAACCACGAACGTCTCTGACTTCTTCTCAAGGCTGTGCTTGGCGGGATTTCATTAAGCAATGCCGAGTACAAAAGTGCTGATAGCCACCCTCAGTTGGAAGCACTTGGAATATTCCGGCATGTGACTCGTATAGCTAGGGGTGTGTGGTCTTACAATACCCGATGTTGTGTCTTGACACATTTTCAGCCGTGGTAGAAGTTGGTGTCGTCAAGATGTTCGGCTCTCAAGTGAAGCATGGGCTCGAGCTGTAGGCTCCTCTGCCAAGTTTTGATGTTCTCTTATATAGCCTGCATTGTAGCGTTCGATGTCTGACTGCAAAGTCTTGGGAAGATAGACCGATTGTTCTCCGTCAAGTTGTTCAGATTGGGGACAAGTCGTGCGTTTTGTGCTTTTGTGGCCTCTTATAATCAGTTGAAGATGTTTTCTCAGTATTAAGGTTGATATATCCTCCTTACGCTAAGCACGGCTGATCTTGACCGATTGGGATGAAGGTTCTTGCCGAGCATGGAATCACTTCATTGGCACTGTTGCAGAAGCAGGACCCTTTGAGGCTGGAAGCGGTTTGACTTTTACTTTTTTAACTTTCGGCGCTCACCGTCTCCCCTAGCTGCTGAATCGTCGTCCTCCCTTTGGGCTGGAGGTCCTTGCGTCAGCGCGAGAGCTTCCTCGATATGAGGTAAAGATATCTGAGCTGAGCGTCAGCTCGAATGGGGGACAAGATCCGGTCGAAGTCAAGTTGTCCATCGAATGTACCCTAGCCAACGAACTATCAACCAACCCGAGGTCTAAGAGGCAGAAAGGTCATGTCTTAAACATGACCGCCGTTTTGACCTTGACATCCGACATGGATTTCATTGATTTTCGGCGCATCCCGTAAATGACCATGTTCCTTTGGACATGTGCACCTGACAAGAAATGTCACAGCACTAGAGTTCTTAAGTCCCGCAAAACATTTGATCTCAAAGCTCACTTGACTAAACCTAGTCAATCTGTCCTTGTCATGATAGCAGCTGTGAGCGTTCATGTCCTGCTGGTAAGAAAAACTGACTCGGTGTAGGAAACGGTCGCTGGCACAGCGATCCAACAGATATACAAACCCAGAATATCTCCCAAGGAGTTTCCAATCATGAATACAAGGCCACCAACATCGGTTGTAAGTATCGAGAGTGGTTCGACTATTCGTGTACCTTCATATCTCAATGTACCACAGGATTTAGATCTCGCTGGACTTGAAGAAGACCCTGGCTTCTGGGACATGAACATTGAAGACGGCGACGATATTCCCATTCGAGATTTAACACAGCTTCAGAGTCTGTCCAGCCATCTTTTTGTCGATCATTGGCTAACAATGTGCAGGGAGCATGCTATGCAGTACGCCTTCTGTGAAGAACTTAAATCCGAACGTCCTGAAGGATTTGGATGGACCTGCAGTTGAACCTCCAAAGAAGTTGACGAACGGAAACTACGAGTACAGTTTATGATTCGGTTCTCGGTGTCTGTCGAACCTACTGACAGTATTCCTCACAACCATCAGATGCAACCATACATGCAAAAACAAGGCAAAATGCCGACATCTGTGGTCTGTCAGTATGATAATGCTGAAATGACGAGGCTCACATTCGTGTAGCTGTCGAGATGGCCTGACTGCGATACCTCAAAAAAAGCGAACAGCCGGAGCCGCAACCAAGCAAACAGCAAGAAAGACTTTGGACAACACTCGAGTCACAAACCACTCTGCAGTTAATCGCAAATATAACGAACTCGAAAAATTACACGAGAAGACGAATGTGACCACTAACTTGAAGCTTCCTCAGGGGTGTCGATTGAAACTGGACTCTTCGAAGGCGCTCAGGCGAAAACGCAAAACTTTCCAAGATTTTAACATCGAATTCGCAGATCTAAACGACAAGCATCCTCAAACCGACGAGGCAGAATACGTTAGGAATGATACAGATGACGACGACTTGCCCGAACCGCATGACATTTTGAAGACTGTTTCTGCCGTGAAAGCATGCACTTCTTCAGAGACGAACTACTCGGATTCTGATTTAGACTCGCTCATTCGTGCTGTGCCGTTAGACGACAATCAACAGGTGTGCGCCGCCAAAATCACAAGTACCCAAGACGACAAGCAGAAGCCTAGGCAACGACCTGGACATTTAGTAGGACATTCGCCAACGTTGCCCCCAACACTTAAACGAAATCGAGAAAATTCCTCTCCTCCGGAGCGACGCAGGAAACTGCCCAAAATCACTGCCAGTTCGCCTCCCATGGACCATGAATTACCTAATGAATTACCTATGAGGGTACGCTCCTCCAAGTGTCCTGTACATCAACTAACCGATACCTAAACACCGTTATCAGCTTTCTCAACATCCACATACACGCAATGTCAGTGAGGGAGACCAAGAATTCTCATTGGACTTTAGCTTTGGAAGTCCGGCAGACGACACTATGCACTATGAGTGGCTTGCCAATGTTCCTGTCGACGATATGTTTTTGCGCTCCAGCTCGATCGAGGTTGATCATCACATCGCACTGACGGCAGCTGCGACTTCTCAAGGCGAAGCAGAATTCTCAAATTCAGCATTACAATCCAATGAGTCTTGTGTTAAAACAGTCTACACCACACATGGCATGGATGGCATTGTTGACCAGAATAATGATAATGAAACTGAAGTGGACGAATTTGCCGAACTGGATGCATGGTTTGCGAGTGGCGCTGTCGAAATAGTGTAAAAACCAATGATGTGACTTGCTATCGTTTGTCTTTCGAAGCCTAGGTTGTATTAAATTACTCAGTCAATATCGATATCTTTATCCCTTGCAGATGGCGGATCAATAAATACGTGCAGGGAGTCTCTAAAGCGATCGTCCCAAACGACTTTCTGTGTCGGTTTGACAATATTCCATCCCTCCATATCACGACGCCATCTCTGCTCTTTCTTCAGCCGCTCGGCACTAAGCTCTACTTCCGTTGGAGGGGGATACTCTCTCTCATCTTTCGTGGGCTCTCTCGTCCCACGCGCTAGTTCGCGTGCAGTTGCAAGTTTCGCGGGGAGAGCTTCGTAGTATTTTTGTCGTGCCTTTTCAATGTCGGTGGGAATAGACAAGACTGACTTCTTGTAAATTGATTCGACGCGCTGGTCAAAATCTAGGTCCCCGTTGTCGTTGTAGGTTTGGGTAACGTCCGAGAACATGGGTTCAGGATCCCCTGAGGGGGGAACGATGGGTCGAGTATGCTTCATCACGAGGCGGTATCCAACTTCAGCGCCGGAGCGTACTTTGTGTCGCTGATTGAAAAAATCCCAGATCATGCGAGGGATCTGAGTAAATCCAATGTAGTTAGTAAAGGAGACCAGTAAGAGAGGCGGGATGGCCGGGATGGCCGCTGCTTGAGTGTTCGTGTCCGAGTCTGGCGGTAAAAGACGTATCTCTGGTGGAGGTTTATATTGAAAGCCATGGAACCCTGGCCTTTGGGGGGTGTCCGTGCTGTCTTCGATGGCTGCCTCCTCAGGCTCGTCGAAATGTCCATCAGTCCCAAGCTCGCGAGCCAATTGTTCATCTTCATCAACCCCCTCGAGACCATCCGTCCAACCCTTTTTCAGCCCGGCCATGAATTCTTTGAACGTCGGCCGACCGACAATTACGATTCCGCCTTCCAGTTCGTGTTTCCGTCTATCGGCAAGCGGCTTATATGTTGCTACAGCTTGTGACATAGCTGGTACGGAATCTATTCCAAGATCCAAACGCCGACGCAAACGAATGTCATTGGCTATACGACGCGTCAGGTCCCCATGACGTTTCCCGGTGACCATCTCATAGTCTACGGCAGCTGCAACAAGCACGGGCTGAAACAAGAGTATGAGCTATCCAAAAGGGTATCAAAGGAGCGTTCGCCCCGACCTTGACGTACTTCCGGAAGTATCTCATTCCTTGGTCATAGTCATCATCCCCGGGCCATTTACTTGCATACACAACGACCCGACGAGGCCAATCGAAATGGCCAACAAGCTCATCCGCTTGGTCCTTCACGAGGTCCACATAGTGCTGTTTAATCCGTTTGCATTCCCTCCGGTCAAATATGTAGAGTCCTGTGGTGGAGGACACGATGGATAGGAAAATGAGCCAATTTCGGGAGGGTAACTTTGGACGCTTGTTCAACCATGAAGGAGGTATGCCAGTATACCGTAATGCAGTCTGAAATCCAGAGAGCTTCGGTGGATCTATAGGCGCTGATGGAGGAGTAGCAGCATTTTGAGCAGTCATACCACAGACGTGGTAACTTACAAGTGTGGAAGACAAGAATTTTTTTTGGGATAAGTGCAAAATCGGCAATAGCCGCGGCGCGCCGACTTCATCATGACATTACGTTTGTGATACTGAGTACTACTACAACTAAGATAACCAGCAGCAATAAAAATACAGAATAAAGCAACGGCTGAAGAAGCTCAAGCTACTCTCGCTCCGATGCCTTCTCCAGTTGCTGACGTTTCCGTGAGCCACCACTACAAGATAATCAACAAGATAATCAACAAAATGATCAGCAAGAGGTAGCTGAAAACTTACGCTCCAGTATCCAGACCTCTCTTCTTCCCAGTCTTGGCCTCATCCAGGAATTGATTGAGCCCGAAAACATCACCTGTGTCCTTCTCGAATTGTACAGGTCCCTCCCGGACTTCCTGCTCCGAAGCACCTTCGAAGCCAATCCTGGCTTGACCCAATCCAAACCGGTCGTTGTCCAGCGCCTTCCCGATGCCTTCATTGGTCCCACCACCAAAGGAATCTTCATTACCTTCCGTAATGTTCCCTCTGGCTTTATAAATAGCAGCTGCCGCCGTAGAGCCATGAAACAGTGGTTTATCGTATAGATTATACGAATCTTCGTCCGCAAAATTGCCAGATAAAGATTCCTGGTTAAACAGTCGCGAGTCCAGCATAGACTCCTTTGAAAGAGTAGGCTTTGCAAGCCCGAGTGCCACCTTCTCAGAGATATCACGATTTTGCTGTCGTGCCAACTGTTTGGCTCGTTGTTCTGTACCCATGTTGTTCATTCGCATCTCGCGCTCGCGTTCCCTCCGTTTCTCCTGCCTCATCTGATCACGTATCTTACGCGCTTCTTCGTCCTCCTCACTGCCCTCGGAGTCAGAACCACTGCCACTGTCGCTACCATAAGCGGCCAATGAAGATTTTAGTGCAGCTTGTGTTTGGGCCGTAGGTTTGGGCGCGATACCGCCGCGTTCTTCGCGAGCGCGTTGTGCCAACATCCGTAGATTTTCCTCCTTGGAGGCTTTTTCCTTTTGTGCCAACTTCTGTTGCATGAGTGATCTTTGACGAACTTCCTCGCGTGCATGTCGATCAGCAACGAATAATGCCTCTGAGAATTTAGCGAAATTGTCGTTAATATGGATCTGGGAGTGACGGGTCAATATGATGATCATGCAGAAGAAACAGAAACATACATCCTGTAGACCTCGACCATCGGCTGCAAGCCTCTTGTCAAGAGGAATAGTGAAACCCTTGTGATTCTTCCAGTTCGAGATACACGGGGGTATCATCCACTCCTTCTGCTCAGCAGCCGTTGCCTTTCTAGGCGGACTGCGTAACACAGGGGGAGGCGGGCTTGGCGGACCTCTGGGAATCTTTTTATGTTTAAACCGTGGAGGCTCCAAAGGGTCCTCAACTACTTCCGCCATTTTGATGATTCTCTGCTGTAATCCTGCGGCGCCGTTCTGTTGTCCAGGTGTATACCGAATGAAGGTGGTCTTCCCTTGACTGTCGGGAACATTTTTAGGTTGAGCAGCTTTGATCTTCCCGTTTGTGAGTTTCTCGAGAGCAGCACCAGTTTTCCTAGCGGTATCCAGCACTTCTTCTTCGGAAGGTCGGTCCATGTTGCGGTCGGAGTCGTCAAGATCTTTGCGGTGAAGAAGAGGTACTAGGTCTTTGAACTGGGACTGAATGATTTTGCCTGGCCGCTGGCCTTGGTGCGCGATGGCATCATATCTGACATTGCCTTCGCTGTCAACTTGAAGAGCGAGCGTGTTACCGGATGAACCCTACAGCGATATCATATAATGCATACTCGGCAAAATTTATAGAGTTTGTACCTTTTTCCGGCCCATTTCCAGTGGATATTGTGCTATGTGACATTCAGGATATGAACCTCCGTCACCTGTGAACAGATAAGCTGAATGTCCGACAAAAGAGATTATTGAACACACCAAAGTCATCAGGAGCACTAGGCCGCCATCCCTTTCTTTGGCCGTATGGAGGTCTTGTTGGACGTGAAATTAGCGATTGCGAAGGTTGTGGGGCGAGAACGAGCTCATCGTCGTCTGAGACAACAGGAGCATGTATAGGTTGTGGTAGAAGGCTATATTGAATGTAAGTGTATTGAGATGGACGGAGAAGAAGGGACGTACGCTGCTAGAGCTGTTGCCATAGTTGACTGTCCTGACCAACCTTTGATTTCAATTTGTGTCGCTCCCTATTTGCATCAGACCCTGTTGCCAAATACATGTACACTTTCAATTTCAAGCTTAAACTTCAACATCGTATACATCCAATCTAATGGACTACGCCCCTCAAAATCAGCCCCCCGTGAAGCCCCTGCCTATAGGAACGTCCATACAAGCGGGGGCAAACGCGATCATGGCTATAATCGACGCAGAACGCGTAAATGCAGCTTCAGCTCGAGACCAATGTTACAAGCTTGAGCGAATGTTCAATGTTTTTCGTCAGCACTCTATGACCATCCATGCGAAAGACCAGGCGCAGCTCGCGGACGCCAACCAAACCATCCAACATTTGCAGCATCGTCTTGCCCAGTCCCAGTCGACAACACCCAGGCCTATCGAAGACGCGTCTCAGCTAGCAGTCGTACCAGCTGCATCGCAGTACAACATAGAAGTGATGCGTAACGAAGTTTCTAGGGTCAGTGCAGATGCTATAGAAGCGCGAAGGGAAGTGGCACTAGCAAAAAGTCAATTAGACGAACTGCAGACTGCCTTGCAGAAAGTTGGCATCGGATTTTCTCGTGAGGAGAATTCACTCCGCTTCGAAGCTTGGTGGGCAGTCGTATTAGCGGAAATAGAGGGCACTGAGCGGAGATCGATGAATCCAGATGAACTACAGCGAATGCTAGGAAATCTTACTCGAAGGTTGCAGAGTGATCGGGAGAAAATCCAACAAGCTGAACAGCAACTGCTGGCTTCTGACAAGGAACGAGAACAGATGGCAAACAATTATGAAAATATGGTAGCTTCCTTGAACCACGAAATTTCTACGCTTCAGGGTCTTGCTTCTTCCAAATCATCTGGAGAGCACTCCTTCCAATCTCCACAACTGTTCGCTGATACTCAAGCCGTACATTCATCCCCTCTAGACCAATCACCATGGAGCCATCAACGTAGGTCACCGAAAACATCGTTTATCCATGATTCCATGCTACTGACAGGCATCCTAAAGATATAGATATACAAAATAATTTCTTGGAAACGGATGACTTGTTCCAGCCATCTGCAATAGATGACCAAGACGAGCAGGCCAACCTAATAGCTGAACAGTTATTAAATGAGCTGACCTACGCCAACGAGGTGCCTTCTGCTCCCCGGATTGATTTAAGATCAGTACAGCCTGAAACTCGACGCAAATCTCACAAACACACTCCAAGCGTAGGTCTGCTCACAGGTTTTGACATGTCCTTAGCCCACTTATCACGCTTATCTCAACTCAAGATGAGTGCTTAGATTCGTCAATTGTCACGCCTGAAATCTCTTTCTTTTCGAGTGTTAAATTTTGCATGAGCCTTGCCTAGGTTTCTTGGGAAACGACAGCTATATTTGTGCGTGAATTATTACTTATTGTCTCCTGCTTTCACAAACCATTGGATCAGGTTATGCCACTCATAGACAGTTTCATATTATTTATTCTACACACTTCCAGCATCCTCACCCATCTGCTTTGTGGTATTGTTAATTGTTATCATCATGCTCTGGGACACTGTCATACTAGTGTTCTGTAATAACTCAATGGCAAGAGTCCATGTATCGATAAATATAATATAAATACTTGGATCTCAAACAGAACTGGCTGGTGTGCCGGTATCCCTTGACCTCCACCAAGTCCAAGCACCTACACCCAGGAAGAAGTTGAAGACACCAACTATACCAGAACCTGCACCTAGCAAGACAAGCATCCACCAACAGATGCCGATGATACGATCCAGCGTGCGTCCAGTATAACGCTTGAGGTTGGCTCGTGGATCCGGAGTTGGAGAATAATTCTTCGGAAGATGAATGGTAGGTGGTGTAGAACATGCAAATCCCCGGATTGTTGCCGATGGAGGCGGTAGGAGAAGCATGCAAACGATTGGTTTCTGTAAGGCTATATGAGCTACAAATCATGGACCACCCAGTCAAAACATTCATACGTGGTCTGATGTTGTATAAGAGGGGATTGAAGTGTACAAGAGGTTCTTGATGTTGGATTGATCGAGGACATCAGGTGAGTCGCTGTGCGTAGCATATAGCACCCTATCCGTCCATGAAGGTGTACGCTTCATGCTGTGTTCGGAGGTGGCATTGGATTTACAGCGAGAGCTGAGTACTACTGGAGTACACACCTGTACTTATCCACCTCGCCGTGCAGATACTTATAACTACATTTGAATTTCCAGAACTGACCTTCGCGCAGACCCACAAAAACAGTTCCTTTGCGATGTTCAACTAGGAGCTGATCGAATTCCTTCAGCTGCTCTCGGGTATTCTCGTCATCTATAGCCTGTTTTATCCCAATAGGCGAAGAGAACGGATGTGATACGGGAATCTGGAGACGGAAATTAAGGTCTCCTAAGAAAAATAGATGGGAAGTCGAATAGATGGTACTCGGGGTGTCCGAGTCGGGCGCAATAGGGGGAAACAAGAGGGTGCCAACAATATGCCTGTAATCCTCTAGTCTGTGTTCAAGCCTATTCTCGTAAGCGGTGAGATGAGCACACACGAAGCTGAAAGACACAGAATAAGCAATTGACGAGCCATGAGCTGAGTACTACCTACGTAAAGGTCTCTCCTGCATCGCCATCGCATCCGGGAACACGAAATCGAACACCAACAGCACCTTTATTTCCCATATAAGCAGGACCTGTCCCCGTCCACTGTGTTTGGACATCACAGGCTGTGCGAGCAACTCCCTCGTCGCGTCCATAAACCAACAACGCGACCCCGACGTTGACAACCTTGGCAATCAGGGAATAGCTGTCTTTATTAGGTGCATGAGCCTCGATTTGTGACAGAATAAGGGCATTCCTGTCGTTCACCACCGATTTTGAAAAGCCAGAAACTTATATTATTGTGCATTAGTGAGACAAAACACCATTTAGGTGGACTTACGGCCAAGGTGCAGAGGAAGAAGTTCTTGGAAGCCGACAGCTACAATATCTGGAGCCCGTCGTTCGCGGGAGAGAAAACTGGAGACTTGGAGCGTAGGAGCAAGCCAGTCGACAAGGTCCTGTGGAAGACCCAAAACTCCCTGAAGGTTTGTGTTGTAGGACGCGATTTGTACCAGCAAACCATCAGACGAGGCAGTGGGATGTGCGGCCATTTCTGAGTCCAACTGGGCACAAAGAGTAACCCGGTGGTTTTAAAAAAAATCACTGTAATTTACAAGCCAAACTTGGACACGACTTGGACGCATGTGCTCATCATATGGCAGCCATGTACGATGTAATCAAGATTCAAACTACGGCCCCCTTGAAATTCCCAAGTCTCTCAGTCTACCAGCTGAAAGATCATACACCCATCCATGCACCCAAACTTGTTTATTCTTGCTCCAGGCATCGGCTATTGACTGTGCCTTGGAAACATTGTCGACCTGCAATTTGACATTTTCTTCGACAACGATAGGGAGCGCTTTTTCTGTGGGCACGTCGTAAAGCTGCAGGGATCTAACATGGTTCGTAAGAGGATCTAGCCAGGCGTTCAGGGGGGCATCAGTCGTCATCGATGGAAATGTAGTGATTGATTTGTCTGTGGAGGTGGAGTTTTGCGCAGCCTGCAAACAAGCAGCAGCTCCTCCGCACTCGCTATGACCAACGACAACGACTGGAAGGAAACAACGGCGGTAAATAGGTGGATACACGATCAGTTTGAAGATGCGAATACCATGTTGAACTCCTAGAGCACCAACTGCGTATGCGATGACGGAGAGTATGCTATTATCATTTAAATGCACCTGGCTAACCAACAGATCAAGTATATGCTAGAAGATGTGACGGAGGTAACCGACTTGGCAATATTCCGATGAACGAAGATGTTCCCAGGTCTAGCGCCTGTGATAACAGATTCAGGCACTCTGGAGTCGGCGCAGCCTATCCACAGAACCTAGGTTAGGGCACAATGTTATTGTTTCGTGTTTAACCAAAAAAAACGGAGACGCTTACTGGAGGAGTCTGACCCTTGGCTGAGTCTGGGAAGAAGTCAGGGTCAGTGCGCCCGAGTTCTTCAGCCCACTTGGCGTTATTCGATAGCAGATGATCGAGGATAGGATGCTGGGAGGACTTGGAGGACATAACTACAGGTTGAGACGGGTAAGACAGACACATATACTAATTTAAATTAGTCACACCAAGTAAACGTGACAGGACGTGGATCCCAGATGGATAATGATTTGGAGTGGGTAGTCCTGGGATTGATGTGCTTGGGACTCGGGCTGTAGCTCGCGACGCCGCAAGACATGTTTTATATATGTCAGCGTAATAGAATCAGCTGTAGACACTTACGTCTTGGTGACCGCCACGACTAGGTAAACGTTGGGCCAGCAGCACACGATGACACGCGATTCCAAGGCGGAAGCAGAAGACTTCAGTTACATGTGTACGAGTTTCAGGGGAGCATTGAATTCGGTAGACAATTGCATATATATGGGCCACTGCACTTTAGCTGAGTCGCACATTTTCTGTGGCTCATGGTGTGGGATTGGTGAGAAAGGATTAGAGCTTATCTCAAAGGGGTACAGAAAGTTCACAAGCAATGAATCAGGCAAAAGTGGCCAATAGTGCTGCTCCTGCTGGAGATGACAATGTAATGAATGTAGATGTAGTCTCGAACGAGGGGACAATACGAAAACAGATGACAAAAGTAAAACGTGGCTGCGTGTTCCTCATCGTGAGTATACATCAACATGTGTTCATTTTATACTCCATAGCAGCAAGATTTTATGACATACTCGGCATAAGTGAAGGAGCATTGCAAAGAAAGTTGTGTCGCATGCATCTACCACAAAAGTATCAAAGCCTCCAGCGTCAATCCGCCTACACCAGTACAACTAGTTCATCTGTCGAATAAGCTTGTTGATATTGCTTTCCCGGTCTCCGAAGTCACCACCCTGAATGAAATGCTTGAACTTGCGTGTCCTCCAGCCACCAGTAGGGTTCGAGAGCTTGAAAGGCCAAAGGAAGTTGGATGCCTGCGAGACAAAATCAGTAATTCTAACAAAGAACCAGCGAACAGAGTAACATACCTGTTTGAAATTAGGGCCAGCAGTAATAATCTCGTGGACCAGATCTTGCACAGATAGGATATCGTATTTACCCAGAACTTCCTCGATTACTGCATTGTTGGTGAGAGGAATCCGCTGCTTGTCGACCTTTCCATATCCGCGCTTGTAAATAAGTTCGCGCACGGATTTCAGATTTGGTTCTCTGTTTGTATCAATGAGTCGCTGTGATAAAGTAGAGAACAAAAGTATCCCAAGTCATGCTCACCCATATGCAATGTAGGGCTCGACGAGACGAAGCATTTGTTGCGTTGGCCCTGTTGCCTTGACAAAAACGCCGTTGTTGATTTGAAGTAGTCGGAGGAGTTGAAGGATCTTCCGCGGCTTCGGTGAAATTTCATTGATACTACGAAGGGTGAGTGAATGATATTTCTACCTTATGAAAAGATACCCTGCGTACCCACGAATACGGATCACAAAGTACACCTTCGGTTGAGCAGGAACATAAAAGTCACCAGCTGTCCGTGCTGCTCGCTTCAGGCGGATTTCCTCCTTCTCTTTCGTCAGGTACTCTTTCACGTAGGATTCAGCGCGCTTGAAAATAACTTTTCGTTTTGCCTTTGATGCCTATAAATGGAAGAAGATTAGTCTAAGCCCTACTTCAGACCTCGAGGCAGAGAAGAATAGAAAGCTAAATTTCAGTCCCGAAAGATGGTTAATTGAAGGCAACATGGCAGAAGTGCTAGCCATTCTTCGAAAAAATCGTATACATCATAGAAACAAAAAAAAAGCTGTCGTGTCTCTAGCTCACCTTGCGAGCTGCTGTGGCGGCAGCGAGGCGCTCTTCTCTGGCCTTTTCATTTTGTTTTCGTTTCTTGAGGAGTGTCTCCGGGACTTCGATTGCCTGTTCAGTATTCATATTTACTCAGCACTGAACGTAAGATTTAAGACCATTTCCACTGACCGAAGCACTCGGGACGCTGAGAAAAGGTAAGGCGAGCATTAGATGAGAATATGATTCAAAGCATGCAGACAACGTACGTGGTAGGGGCCATGGATTCTTGACGGTCGAATTATGCAAGTGCACAGTGGCAATCTAATTCCTGGTGGCTTCAACTATATAGTCTGACTAATACATTCCCACGGTTGCGGTTAACCTCATGCTACTTACTCAATTCCAAAGTGACTTGCGACAGCTAGGCTTATATTCAACTGCAGATTGTTGAGACTTGTGTCAACATGATGGCCATGAGTTGATCACTTACACACATAGGTGCGCACATCACGCGGCGGTTTGAATCAGGTTTGGATTTTGTATGCAGGCAAGTAGGTGATCAACAACATCGAGGGTTGAATCAGCCTAAGATGCGTCATCTGCGGCAATGTTGACTGAGTTGAAGAACTATCGGAGGCCTTCAAAGCCGAGGACAGGCTACGACGCGCCTAGTCCTTACCACTATCACTGTCGGTCTGACCGGGTCACATTGTTTACCACGGCTACCCGCTGTGGTCACCGAGAATGCCACATGAGTAAGCTTACCACCTCGGCGTGACCATTCATCCAGAAGCAAAGTTTCCTGTGTTATCATGTGGTTGACGTTGAACGGGCCGTGGCCGAAAGTCGTTTGTCAGTCTCCTACGCTAGCAGCTCGGATAAAAATACATTTCTCCGTACGTGCCAGTATATATTTGATATCCGGAACTACGTCTTACTGATATCTTTATCACCTTTGTGTCCTCCTTCCAGTGATGTTATCTAACCTAACCCTTAACGACGGCACTGCCATTCCTTGGCTGGCCTTTGGTACAGGCACCGCGCTGTACGGCAAAGACGCATCTGACTATGTGCGTATGGCCATTGCAAACGACATCACACATCTAGATGGCGCACAAATTTACGACAACGAAGAATATCTCGGAGCAGGTATCAAAGATTCTGGGAAGCCGCGAGCGGAGCTATACATCGTGACAAAGCTGAAGACACCGAACCCTGGACAGACAGTGAAGAGTATGCTGAGCGAATCCTTAGTGAAGTTGGGCGTGGATTACGTCGATCTATTCCTGATCCACGCCCCATTTTGGGGCAGAGAGAGAGGAAATTTGAAAGAAGTTTGGAAGGAGATGGAGGCAGTGCGCAAGGAAGGCTTAACGAAGTCCATTGGAGTATCGAATTTTAGCGAGGACGATCTAAAGGTCATTATAGATGGTGCCGAAGTCATCCCGGCTGTTAATCAGGTCAGTGTCTGGTGACACTTTCTACTGTCTTTTACTGACCTTCGTACACCGGTATGTAGATTGAATTGCACCCTAACGTCTGGAAAGCCAACCAGGGAGTTGTGAACTTCTGCAAGAAACATGGTATCGTCGTAGCCTCTTATGCAGGCCAGGCGCCAATTGTTCGTCCGCCTGAGAAGCCTCAACCTCTCGACGGTGTGCTTTCTACTATTCGAGAGAGGCTAGAGAAAACTCGTGGAAAACCGGTGACCCTAGGGCAGGTTTTGACCAAGTGGCTTCTTCAAAAGGGTGCCATTGTTGTGACGTGAGTATCGCGTTCGACTCACGAATGTACGATCCTCATACCCTTCTTTGAAGGACGAGTTCCAAAGCAACGAGGATAAAGGAATTTATTGATACAGAGCAAGTACCTGACCTGGCGGTGGCAGAGATACAGTCGATTGAAGAAGCTGGGAGCCTGCAGCACAGGAGGCATTTCTGGGTTGGTCAGTTCAAGGACGGAGAGTAACCTAACTGATTAGACAATAATCATTTTGATTATACACTCGACGAGATAGCTATTAGAATCGTGAGATGGAATATATAATATATGCTGACTTTACATCTTCGCCCGCTCTGGCCGCCGTGGGTCTCATATGGCTGGTGGCAATTTGAACTTGACCCGCGCTTCTCGATTAGAAGCACAAGCTCGAGCCCGCCGGACGCTATTATACTTGTATGATCAACTTCAAGTTGAGATTTGGATAATTTGCAATTGTGACTCGGTCTCATCAATCCCCGACCGATTACTTCTCTACCCTAAGTACTTACTTACTCTCCTTCCCTAGCTTCGCCTCCTGCATTACATAATTTTTTTCGCAGCTCCTCCCAGGATCCACTCGAACAATATACGACATTGCGACTCTGATCTAACGCCTTAATGTACATGTCTGGTCCCTGGCTTGCATTGATTGCCAGTGGTGGCGGTAGCGTTGGCATGGCTTACCACTTCATCCCTCTCCGCGGCAAGCCCCAGTCTATTCCGGTGCGTTCTGAATTAGAAGGCATCTTTAGAAGCCTTAGGAATTCGAGTGTTGAACAAGGCTACAGCTTCCATTGTATCCAATAGATCGTTCTGATTGCTCTCAATCTGAGGCTGCGCCTATGCCCATTACTTAAGAGAGCTGCATCCTACTATGGTCGCCCCGGCGTGGCTCTATCTCTGTATGACCTGCACTCTCTAGACTTGGAATGTGGTCGAATAAAGCGTCTATTCTTGGACTGGCTTTCTGTTTTGTTGCTGAGATACATGCCCAAACGACAAATGCAACTTGTTTGCCTGTCTACGAATGGGTACGTTGGCCCGCTTCAGATAATTCACTTAATAAGCACTGAATTGCAATCTGTGATAGACTTTTAACTCTCACATGAAGAGTCCGTGCGAGCTAGCATCGACGCTCCTCGCAGCCTGTACTGGGGGCCGTATGTGCCAAACGAGCTAACCAGCCAACATAACTTACAATTGTACAAACACACAGTTTACTTTGTTCCTGCCTTGCCAGCAAATACACATTATCTTGGACCTGCTTTGGAGTCGACGAATCCTTGTCAGTGCAACACTGTTGTGTACTCAGTGATGAGCGCATGTGCCGCATGTCAAGATCGCATCTTTGACACGTACGTGTATAGCTGTCGATTAGGTTAGCTATAACACTGACCGTCTTGTCAGCTGGAGCACCTGGTCAGGCAACTGTGCTACCGTCTATATCAACTCGTGAGTAAACACATCAATGAAACTCCTCACGAGAATGAAAACGATCTAGTTATCCAGAAGCTATTCCATCCAATGCGTCAGTTCCGGCCTGGGCATACCTTGACGTGAAGACAAAACATATCTCCAGCACCATCTTATCTCTAATTATCATGATACAGGTGCATGATGGTATCTTCAATGAAACGGCGGCGAGGGAAGACAGTTGTAAGCCGTCAGCCTGCATTATCACACTTCGATTTTCTAAGCCATCTGTTTAAATGAAGACAGATCTGGAATCGAGTCTACCGCGATGCCACCATTGCCTACACCCAGTGGAAGTTCCTCGCTACAAGCCACCGTTTCAACAGCGGCCCCTGCCAGTGGATCTGTGCAGACCAACGACAGTGATGATACATCCAATCAAAGTAGATCTCCGGCTAACATTGTCATGGGTGGTGTTGTTGGCGGTATAATTGGACTAGTGTCTATCATCGGGGTTGGGTATTGGTACTTCAGCTCGACATCAACTCTCAAGATCCGCAGAGCTGTCGCCACGAGCGCCGGGCTGTCAGCAGAAGACAAACTGGAAGGACCTGTCATCTAGACCTTATAGTAAGCACCGCGACTGATTTCAAGTTGGGTGTGGTCATTTTCACAATCTAGAAAGATCACAGTTTTGCTGGCATTGCCTTTGGGTGTGCCGCTCAAATCCCACCGTGACATATGTACCTAACTGACCCTATTCGCTCCCGGGAGTCCTATACTTGTCCTATACAGCACTATTTTAAAAAATACTTTCATCATTCAAAGTACTCGCTTAAATTGTATGAAGGGATTATGGCAGTCAGTAGTTAATATAACGGATCCCTGAAGCTTATGTTGCTTCAAGGTCTGAGCGCTTAAATAAATCTAATCGATACCGTTTTCATCGTACTACAGTACTTACACAAATTGTGTCAGGTACGCGCTACATGATCATCACACATCGATCATCGACATCAGACTCAGGCTGTGCGCGTGGCGTGCGGTGTGTGAACATGTCAGGACGATTTAGGCCCATAATTCAGGGACAACATCATGTCGTCCAGCTTGCTCGAAGCTTAAAGAGCCCTTGGCCTTTGAAGCCCCCTTTTTTGTCACTAACCCTTCCCACCGCCTGTGTCTGGAGCCTGCATCCCGATGGTCTGGATACACTCGCTTGGTTTCGCCGTGGCTGCCGCTACATATGCAGTCGCCCAGACAAATCAGACAATAGCGCTGTGCACAAATTCTACATACCTATGGGTTGGTCCATGTAGTCTCCATATTTGCTCGATTCTGACAGGAAACATAAGACTTATAACTCGCTCAACCAGAGTCCTTGTGAGATGGCCTCTTTTTTAGGAGGAGTGTGTAATGCAGGGTGTAAGCAAATGTGATGTTGAATTTGACGCTGTTCTGATACTACACAACTCAAGCGTTCTCCATCCCTCCCTTAACGCCCGGCCTTGTCTATATAGGACCGACTCCGGGAGAAGCCAATAATTGTCGATGCAGCTCCGTCTTTTACTCCTTGATCAGTGCATGCTCCCTTTGTCAATCTGACCAGTTTTTGAAGTATGTTTAAATACATACCAAAGATGACGAAATCACATCTGACTCTTGTCCCTCAGATGGTCAGCCTACAACGGGAATTGCACTCAGCCGTATCTCTCAATGTACGTTACAATTGCTTCTCTACAGACTCCCAGCGTTGAATCACGAATGTTTTTTTCCAGCTTCCCCTTCGATATTCCGAATGGGACGAAAATACCTGATTGGGCATACCTGGATGTATCTGTAAGCTCGGTCTGTAACGTTTTTTACGTTTTCTCAACACCAGAATAGGCAAGCGACCAATTCCTCCCTACAGCCGCACAAGCAGTCCTTAGTATGCGCTTTCTTGGTTTTTTATGTTCTGGTTTCAATGTGAATGATAGGTTTGCCGGAGTCGACCCATACAGGCCAACCTACGTCCACCTCCAGTGTTACCACAAGTACAGCTAGCAGTACAAGTAGTAGTACCCCATCAGCTACCTCAGTGCCAGCAACCTCGAGCGGAAGTTCCAGTTCGTCGAATGCAGGGGCAATTGCAGGTGGTGTCGTTGGTGGTATCGTTGGTCTTGCTTTGGTCGCAGCACTTATCTTCTGGTGGATGCGTCGACGTCGTGCTCAACCAGCGTCGGCGGCTCTATTAGATCCTACTCCGGCGACTCCGATGTCTCCAGCGTCTCCGACTACTTTCGCCCAGACCGCGACATTCGGAACAACGTCACCCAGACTATATGTATGACCACCGCTATATTCTCTGTTCGTTCTGATCCTCATTTATATCTGGACAGAACCCTTCCGACCCGAGTACATTCCCCTCTTCGCCAGCGAATTCTAGTGCTCCTCCTGCTAGTATGCAAGAGTATCAACCTCAAGCGTATCCGCAATCCACCTATTCAAATCCTAGCCAGCCGCTCATACCTGGACCTTCATATCCTACTGCTAATCAGGGGCCTCGTTACACTGGCGTCCCCGAGCTTTGAACACGCTATAGCTGACTGGAGAGCCACGTAGAAAATTTTACGACGAAGCGTGCACATCATGATGTGTGGCTTAGTACTCACCTATTTTTCTCATCGGAACAATAAGATGGACCTCATTCATAAACAACGTGAATCTGTTACTTTCACCCTTTCTGAATCGTTCTCCCCAGGTGTTATGTATTAGCATGTGACTACCCGTCCAAATTATGCAGTGGTGGGCCGGGATGGCTTACCGGCACCGGTCCGCCACACAGCATGTCCAAAAAGTGATGAACAGTACGGATTCGAGTCATCCGACCAGACTCTGCTTCCTTCCTGCACAGCTTCATGCATGATAAATGATGCATATTACAGCCGTTTCCGAAAACCTTGATAGTCCGTCAGTTTTTTTCTCAGCTCTCGAGCAATATAACAAATTAGTTGATATATGAGATCGGTGATAGCCGATTGATGGATTACCAAAAATGGCTGGATGAGATCACGCGTTATCGCGCGTCGAAAACATTGTTCAACGCGCGTGTCGTATGTTCACCCGCGTTGCTTCCTTCAAGTGCCAAAATATTATTTTGGTCCAACCGGAAGTACGTATAGTTGTAATACAAGCATTAGATAAGCACAAATAAGATCACCCGTCAAAAGTGTTGTCCAGCACGCGCACCTACATGTCGTAAGATATACTGCATAAGTAGATAGAACAAAGCACTCCAGATGACACCAGGATATGACACAGCTCCGTTTCCACAACATTTCCAATGCGGAGTTGTGCGCCACTTCTTTTGTTGTCGTGTCAATGGTTTTGCACCGCGTGAACATCATTGCACGGAAATTTGCTGAGTTGACGCTAGTTGACGACATCACTACTCATTCCGGCGTCGATGCCTTGAAATTAGCGGTACCATGGTTTTATCACCGATGGAATGAACAGACGATGTTACTAGTACATACCCTGGCATGTGATGCCGTATTTACCTCCGAGGACAAGTCAACAAAGGCTTACAGATTACACGTACTTCTAGTTGAACCAAAATAACATTTTGGGACTTGAAGGAAGCAACGCGGGTGAACATACGACACGCGCGTTGAACAATGTTTTCGACGCGCGATAACGCGTGATCTCATCCAGCCATTTTTGGTAATCCATCAATCGGCTATCACCGATCTCATATATCAACTAATTTGTTATATTGCTCGAGAGCTGAGAAAAAAATTGACGGACTATCAAGGTTTTCGGAAACGGCTGTAATGATGCTCCTTACTATATTATATTCTGGATTCCTATCTGATCGCAAGTTCTCACCATGAATTGAATGCGGCGCTTGACTTACTATAATCACTGGCACCTGGCAGTATACTTAGCATGGAAAGGGTCGAAAGCGGTAAGGTCTGGTGATCTTGGCAGTCCGAGCCTTGTTCAAGTTGGAGGATAGTAATACAGTTAGGCTGGGAATTTCGCACTTCAGGATCCTGGAGCACTGACCGCTAGCATGTTCTGGGGTACAGTATTCACGGTCATTGTCCTCTCGACTGGTGCTGTTGCTCAGACCTCAAACGTCACTCAGTGTATAAGCCAATACCAGTGGGTTTGTATACATCTCTAGTAGTGGTGCAGCTATACGTGGTTCTGAAACCGCCGTGGTCAGGCAATCAACTTCCTTGGACAGACACCCTGCTTAGTGGCTGCTCAGCTTGAGAGCCTTTGTGGACGTGCGTGCTTTCGATGGCCGAGTTTTTGTTGAATGCTATCTTACCTTTCCATCTTCATGGCCCGATAGCTGTCGAAGTCAATGCTCTTCCGGTTGGGACCCATTACCTCGGCCCAACGTTCGCCGCAGCAACGCCATGCACCTGTAGCACGGTTACATACTCACTTATCAGTGCCTGCGCTGGCTGCCAAAATCGCACTTATACAATTTGGGGGAATTGGAGCATCAATTGTCCGTATGTAGAAATCACCAAGTAAGTATGTTGGAACCCCCTCATTCGCGAGGTCTTGATTGCTTACCAGCTATTCAGTTTCCCTCAGGATATACCATCGGCATATGTTGTTCCCTCGTGGGCTTATCTTGATGTCACTTTTGTATGTACTTCCTACTCTGAAAGCAGTCATCGTCGGGATTCACCACCAACACCAGAGCGGCAACTTTGATCCCGTGGCGGCACAAGCGAGTCAGAACTTATATTCTCCTCAGTAATTCATTCATCTGATCACAATTTCGAACTTCAGATATAACACACAGCCTTGCTACGCCTACTACTGCACAACCCAGTAGTAGCAGTGCATCTAGCTCTGTTGACCACAGTCCGTCGAACACCGTGGCTCAAGTATCCACTTCAAGTCATTCCAATGCAGGCGCCATAGCAGGTGGGGTCGTTGGAGGAATTGTATTCCTCGCTGCTGTAGTACTTGGCACCCTTTGGTATTTATTGCGCCGGCGCCAGCGCCGCCATCAGGTAAAGCGCAGGCTTGTGAATCTTGCTGAAGACGAGGTACACGCGCCTCCTTCCCCTATGGAAGGATACAACAGTGACCGTACTGTTACGTCTCCCATAACATCTGATCGAACGACATACATTCACGTGAGGCTGATTCGAACTTTGTCTACTTCATTGCTTACCTATACTTAGTCTAAGGAGACATCGGATGTGGGTTCCATGGTCACTTCTGCTATGTATACGACTTTCGGGGGCCGCCCTTCATCCGATAGCCTTCCGTATAGCTCCTCACAAGCTCCGCACCACGGGTATTCTGGGGCTCCAGAGATTTGATAGAACACTGTTTCTTTCTAGATCTTACATCCTCCTAGAGCTGTATGCTATTGTAAGATGTATTTGATCAGCTTGATATGTCTGGTTGTATAAATAAAATGGAGAATCGGTTTCTGCTGCCGGGATTCTGTCGTACTCGAGTGCATGTGCTGACATGTATAATTGAAACAGGACCATGTCAGTGTGCCAGTATCTCTTGGTTCTTAAAAAGTACCCAGCTGCGGCAGAGTAAGTTCGCATACTCTGCTTGGTTCCTTCTGCTGCTACGTATTTTACTAATATGAGATATGGACTGGCTGAAATACTGTGGCGAGTCGGGTCTTCAACAAAGAAAATCAGTGCTTTCGATTTGCCAATTTTAAGCAGCGATCAAACTTTGGACGCAGTTGTCTGCGGAATCAGTGCTCATAATATGACTCATGGCCACTACTCTATAACCATAGTATTTGTTCACGGTGTCACAGTAGCTTGGAAGAAGCTGTGCTTACTCTTTGTAGTTGGTACAAACTTATTACTAAGTACGCGTCGACGCCAGTGGTTTAAACGTGATGCATACGCTGTGCCACGTGGGTCCGCGTGACTAGTGCTGCAACTCAATGGACATTTCCGACTCATCGGATGACTCTTCCTTAATGGCAACATCCAGTCCATCTACATTTCCTCGTTCTCTCCCAGCATTTCCTCCATTTGTTACTATCTCGCCTTCCCGCCTTCAGGCTCTCTATTCTGACTTTTCGCGTCAGAAACACTCAAACCCAACGTCGTATCAAGCCAACATTGAGTGGTGGCGTAAAGTTCTTCAGCTGCTCGTCAGTTCTGGTCTGCAACAAGAGTCAGGAAGCAGACTTGTCCTTAAGGCTGGAAAAAACGTGGTTGAGCAATTTAGATTGGGTCGTATAGGGAAGCCACTCGCACTTGGTGCGGTCATCGTATGTTGTTCTTAGTGGATCATCTTTGAAGAGGAAGCTGATTGTACCTAGCAAGACGGAACTCCGGGCTAACAAATGTTTCATTCCTCTGTCTGATTTTTTGACCGCGAAAGAGTCAATATATGACCCTGGCTGGCTTCCTGGCCGGATAGCTGCCTTCGTCATCGGAAAGCCACTTTGGTGGTCACTGGAACAGCTTGGTATTGTGGGGGACGAAGGAATTCTGGGAAATTCGATCTCTGGCAGCTACAAGGATACTGGATGGTGGGGTGATTACGTGGTCGTTCCACTCTTAGAAGAAGCGGCTGATGAGGTCCTGCGCGTGCAGCAAGAGAAGGTTGGGGGAGCTAGCGATCAGCTATATACCTTCGAAAGCTTCAAAAAAGCATTTGGGTCTGTCTTAAATACTACGGAGACAGCACTTACAGAAGGTGATGCCAAAGTCATAATAAAATTTCTTGACCGAGACCGGAAAGCGATTGTCTTTGACGGGAAGGTGTGTTGAGCTTTATGCTATTTCTTGCCAAAACTGAATTATCCCATGCAGATGATAAAGTTTATTGTCGACGAGAGGTCTGCTCCGCATGAGATAAACCCTATCGATCGAGGGATCCTGGAGCTCAAGTGCGCGGTAGAGAATTTGCAGGCGCAAGTGAATGGACTACAACATAAGATTTCTGAGTTCAGTAGAAGTGCTCGTATTTCTGTGGATGCGAATTGACACCTTCATATAGATACACGCGGAAAGCGAGCGCTGCTCTTCACCAAAAACACAAAGATATAGCGTTGAGCTATCTTAGATCACGGAAACAGCTGGAAGAACTCCTGACAAGGCGACTAGGATCTTTACACACGTTAGAATCTACTTTCATTCGCGTCGAGGCAGCAGCCGGTGACATTGAGGTGGATATTTCTATGCTTCCTGGATTCTGAACTCGTTCAGCTAAATGGTCGCAGATAATGAAGTCATATGAGTCTTCGACAGCGACCCTTCGCTCGATCCTCGCACACCCTTCGTTACAGCGGGAATCCATCGAAGCGACAATGGATGCACTCGCAGAGCTCAATGCAGATGCAAAGGAAGTAGATGAAGCAGTAAGAGTCGGAGCTGACATTGCTATCGGTGTTGGGGAGGTGATAGATGACGAGGATTTAGAAGAAGAGTTGCGAAAGCTAGTCGAGGAATCCGAAGGGGATCAGGGGGTTGTGAATAACGAACGTGAAACCGCGGCAATCAAGCAGAGGCTAGAGAAATCAGAAGTGCAGGTACCGAAAGAGTTTCCAAAGAGTGATGAGGGGGCCCAGGTACTGGCTGGCATTTCTGCGTGCTAATATCTACCGGGCCACGTTGGAATTAGCACACTAATTTTTAATAGCCTCCCTGACTTGGATGGACACCAGTTTGCTTCGACCCCATGCTTCCTTTAGCAGGTGTCTTTTGTTGTTGCGAATCTATGTCTTGGAGCACATGGCTACTGAATGGATCTGCACTTAGTGACTTGATGCAACATGTTGCGCCAGCCTGCCAGCGGTGGACCTTCCGGCACTAAAGAGGAATGATTGCAAGGTAATCTGTGCAGCATGGTCGCCTATTGGGCCGGTCAACCAAGTTTGGCAGCATTGTTTATCGTTTCTGACGAATGAAAGTGCTCCAGGTTGTCATGATTCAGTGTATGTGTATTGTTCACTAAACTCAGCTCAATCTGCTTTCTTCACAACCAAAGAATCAGCCAGATCAGAAGGAGTGTGCTCTGGTCTCTGAGATCGATGATGGGGCCCGAGGACGTGATAATACTATTTATGTCACGGTATGAACTTTATGTTGGTTATCGAGTCAGCTACTTGTCAGCTGGACCGCCGGTTTCTATCATGACTCACTATTAGGAGTCGGGACCGTTTCTGACTTCCCATATCTATCATGACTATTATGTAGAAAGCACAAAACTTCCAAGTTTCGCTGTTCATGGCCCCAAAGCCCCAGGCTGAACCCAAGAAGCAAACGGCTGGAATCGTTGTATCAGCACAACAAAGTCGGTTTCATGTCGATTCCGATGCTACTAGCACTAGTTCCAAGGAGGTAATTCGACTAAACATGTATCCAAATCCACCCTTTTCACTCGCCTTCCACAGATTGACATCAAAGACCTGACTCTCACAATCGGCGGACGCGACTTGTTAACTCATGCCGATCTTACCCTCCTCGAGAACAGGCATTATGTCCTCGTTGGTCGTAATGGAACAGGAAAGTCGACCCTTCTTCGCGCACTCGCCGAACGTCGCATTCCTGGAGTTCCATGGAATCTCCGCGTACTCCTTCTTGGACAAACAGACTTCGTAAATAATTATTCAGAGCTCGATGACAAGTTGGGAGCATTGAGTTTTGAGGACGGTTCTGTGCTCGAACATGTAATGCGAAGCGACGCAACCCGAGAGAGAGCACTTCTGGAAGCCAAGCGTGAGGCTTCGAACTTCTCTGATCCTTGTTCGCACTCCATCATGATATTGTGTAGATCTTTCCGAGGCATTGGATAACATCAAAGACCCTCTGGCGGTTGTGCGGGCCTTTCGTCATCTCAAGCATGAACGTCTACTACAACAACTTGGCGAAATGGCCAGAATCGCTGCTAGAAGAAGTGGCGCGCGTGGTGCAAAGGCTCGAAAGGAGCTCATTGCGAGTGAAGAACAAGTTGCAGCCTCGGAACTGCTGCTCCATCAGCAGGACAGCGAGATCGATGCTATCGCTATACAGACGGAGACGCGTGAAGCGGTCGATACACTTACTGATATCCAGTCCTCACTCGACGCTATGGATTCTGCAAGGGCCGAAGCACGGGCTCAGACTGTGCTTCTAGGTCTCGGTTTCTCAGTAGAAGCTATCATGCGACCGTTCGCCACACTTTCAGGTGGCTGGCGTACGCGGTGCTCTCTGGCATGTGCCCTCTTTCAAAAGGTCGATATTCTCCTCCTGGATGAGTGCACCAACTTTTTAGATTTACCCGCCGTTATCTGGCTGCAAGGCTTTGTTCAATCTCTCACTGACACCACTGTCGTCGTCATGTAGGAACTCTCGATCATTCCTGACCATTATATCCAGTGATACTGGTTTCTACAGCACGCACGATCGTGATTTCGCCGACGCTGTTGCCGACGAGTTGCTTGTGCTTCGTGAACAAGGGTTGGAGCACTTTAAAGGTAATCTCTCTGATTACGAACGCGAGCGGCACTCCCGAATCAAATACCTCGCCCGCATGCAAGCCGCTCAAGACAAGAAGACAAAGCACATGGAATCTTCAATTTCCCATGCTCTGGCTGCCGCCAAGAGAACCGGAGATGATAAAAAGCTCAAGCAAGTTGCTTCTCGTCGTAAAAAGATCGAGGAACGCTCTGGGCTTGAAGTCGGGTTGAAAGGCGGACGCTTCAAGCTCAACAGAGATTTAATGGGCTATCATTACACCATGCGTGATGCGATTGGCATACCAACTACGGATCCATTGATAAAAATTGCATTTCCGTTCGAACCGCCAGAGCTTAGGTTTCCCGGGGCGTTGGTCTCTTTGGAAAAAGTGACTTTCCGTTACCTAGGTGCTAAGCTACCGATATTAAAGGAGGTGGATCTCGTGATCCACCCGGGCGAGAGGGTTGGGATTGCAGGGCTGAACGGTAGTGGAAAGTCCACTCTAGTGAGTTTAGTTGCGGCGGCTAATGGTAGACACGCTGGCTTGGGAGCAATGACTGGAACTGTCACACGACACACGCGCGCCAAAATCGAGTGTTTCTCCCAGCATGCGGTCGAGGCCCTGGAGCAAAAAGGCGCAACTAACGAGGACGTCACTGCACTGCAAGAGATGCTGGAGACAACTGCGGGGTCAATGACTCAACAGGAGGTGAGGGGTCTGTTAGGAAGTTTGGGATTGCAAGGAAAGGTTGCCAGTGACATTCCGATTGCTGCTTTGTCTGGAGGGCAAAAGGTGTATAGGGATTAAGATATTGCAACAGAATGCTAACGCGCGATATAGGTTCGACTAGCTCTCGCCAAACTTGTCTATTCGGCGCCACACCTGTTGATATTAGATGAGGTGACAACGCATCTCGACTCGGACACCATATTGGCGCTGGTGGAGGCGCTAAGACAGTTTAAGGGTGCATTGATGCTCATCACTCACGATAGGTATGGTTTAAAAGACATTTGAGTCCTAACTGACTACAATTGGTCACGGTTCGCAAAGGTTCTTCATGCGGTGTGTAGTCGAAGGCCAGTCACTGTACAAGGCGGGAGATGATTCGGAAAGTGATTCAGAGGAAGAAGACAAGGAAGAGAAGGAGTGGGAAGCTAAGGCGGGTGTAGTGTACCAGTTGATGAAAGGACGACTGAAGTTGCTTGACGGAGGCATGGGACAATACGAGACGATTGCTGGTAAGATCTGTCAGTAATAGACTTGGATTATCCGATTATGTAAGTATCTGTGTGTTGTTCTCCGACCATGGCTCCTGTTCGCCTCCGTCACCCAAAGGGTGTTACCACAATTCAAGTCGCCTTTGATCGCGACGAGTTCACTGTTCAAGATCTACAGCAGGAAATATACGCTGCCTCGGACATCTTGCCTTCTCGTCAAAGTCGTGTGTAGCATCCTCCAACAGCTCCATATCTCCCTTACCCTTCCAAACTATAGTGAAGGCTGGCTATCCTCCACATGTACTTACTATTATCCCTGAACTTCCGCTTGCTAGCCTCGGCCTGAAATCAGGAGATCAGCTCATTGTCAGCGAGCTTCCTGGCAGTACATCCAGTGACATCCCGTTGGGTAACCTAGAACCCTCGTCAGACCCGTCAACAGGAAGATCCAGCCGCACTGTGCAGCCCACGCATGCATACACGCCTTCTATTCCTGCGTTTAACACACCAGCATCAGCTTCTGGTCCGGATTACGTGGATACAGATGGCGGAGTGCTGATCCATAGAGTCAGTTTGACGCGTCTTACAATGATTCAACCGCTTGACCTGCTTCTTAGATAGTCCCAGACGATAATTCATGCTTATTTTCAGCAGTCGCTTTGATATTCAAACAAGACATCTCCAAAGCGCCTGAAATGCGCAAAAGTTTGTCCTACTTGTCGCCCAGTTGTCATGCTCTAATATTTATATATTACAGTTGTCGCTGAAGGTATCAGGAGTGACCCGGAAACGTATACTGAAGCCATTTTAGGGTACGTACTTGTTCGCCTGGTCTGACTGACTCCACTTAGCCAATCATTCAGGATGCCTCCATCGCAATACACAGCGAAGATCTTGAATCCTGTTACATGGGGTGGTGCAATCGAGCTTGGGATCCTTGCGTCGCACTTCCGGACCGAGATCGCCAGTGTCGACGTCGAGACTGGCCGCATCGACCATTTCTCTCCTCATGATGCAGGAGGTATGCGCTGCATAGTGATATACTCAGGCATCCATTACGATGCTGCAACATTGGCACCAATGCCGGATGCGCCGAGTGAGTGGCATCAGACAATGTTTCCAGTGGTAGGCCTCGCTCCAAATCTGATATTCACGTCGGCGTTGACGGATATGCAAGCAATTGTCATCGGATGATGACACTGTACTTGTTGCTGCCAAGAAATTAACAGACCTCTTACGAGGAAAGAAGGCGTTTACCAATACTTCGACCTTTGATTTAAAATGCGAAGTGCGTGTTATTACCACTACTAATAGGCAGTCATCTTATTATCCCTGCATCAGGACTGTGGGCAAGGATTGAAAGGCGAAAAGGGTGCTAGGGCCCATGCAGAACAAACTGGTCATGTACGATTCGGAGAGTATTAAAAGGAGGATACCTAGATGACCAGATCAACATATACATTCATTGTAGATGAACCCTGCTCAGTACTTGAATGAGTTAGTACTTGAATGAGTTATTATCTGATCACATTAAAAATGGGGGCACCGCGGATCGAACGCGGGACCTTCAGATATCAAGTTGACTTCAGTCTGCTGCTCTCCCAGCTGAGCTATGCCCCCGAGATAAAATGTGGTTTCAGAGTGCATACATATGCCGTTACCCAATGTCATGGTCACAAGCTATAATTTGTATCGAATCAATTTTTACAAGGGGCCTTCCAGTTCCATAACGACTGGGCAATGATCTGAAGCTCCATATATTTCACTTCTAATCTCACACTTGGTTTGGGATTCTCGTGAGTTCAATTCACAAAGCAGATTTGATATTTAGGCCTTACCATCTTTGCCTTTTGAAGTATTCGCTCACTCAACACGACTGCCATGAGATACGGATCTAATGAGCATGAATACTCATGATGAAAAAAAGAGCTTACACATGTCCAGGCGCCAACCGAGTCCTTTTGCCCTACAGTTGAATCGATACGAGAAATAGGTGTAATGTCTATCTGTGGGATGAAACTGGCGCCACACATCGACGAACTTTGAACTCTCCGAATCTGTCGGTGGGGTAAGTATATGCTTGAAGGAGGTTGTTTCAGCTTCGGTATATCCAGGTGTTTTATTCCAGTTTTTCTTGGCATTGGTGAGATCTGGGATACAAGTGGCGTGCATGACTGACGTGAGTGAAACGTGTAGTTCCTGGTCAATGGGAGCCGCACCTAATTCTGTGGGGGCTACATTGAGATCTCCTGTCCAAATCACTGGTTTCTTTTTGTCCAGGTCCCGGATGTAAGCTTCAAAGTGGATATTCCACTCTTTCTTTTCTTCGAGCGTCTAAAAAAAGAGAATAAAAAGAGAACACTGACAGCAGCATACACAGATGAATTACCTTCAAACCCATCCCAGCATTCACCACGTATGTACCAATTAGATAATGGTTCTCAAACTCCAGCGTGATGATCCTTCCTTTCACTATGGAAGAGTCTGGGTGTCCTGGCAGTGTTTTAGTGATGTTTAAGGGCTTGAGCTTTGATAAAATGGCAACCCCAGCTATAGACATTAAGTTGGCACACACGGAACTATAATATGTATCTTACAATAGGTCTTTTTGTCTGAGATTGACCAATAGGCATGAGGAAATCGCTCCTTTATCAGAGGATCGACGGGTTCATTATTGACCTGAGTGTAAATGATATACGTGGGTGCAAAGTCGGGATCGGAAGAAAGACTACCTTTGTCTCGGTAAGAACTAAAATATCTGGATCCTCAGCCTCTAAATAATGTTTAAATCCCTGACATAGTTGATA
The DNA here is from genome assembly GCA_003521275.1 of Tricholoma sp. MG99. Taxonomy (NCBI): domain Eukaryota; kingdom Fungi; phylum Basidiomycota; class Agaricomycetes; order Agaricales; family Tricholomataceae; genus Tricholoma; species Tricholoma sp. MG99. The sequence goes on along the minus strand of QOVE01003915.1, from coordinate 36,335 downwards.
TGTAAGATATATATCACAGGCTAACATGACAGACCTTTCTCTGACTCGCTGCTAAACCGCAAACATTCCAAGTAGCCAGACGCAAAGTACTAGGTATCCTCTGCGGAAAGGATATATTTACAGGCAGTACTTTGTTGGTGGGCTGTGCGTTCTCAGGCGGAGGACTATCCGACGGCTTGGACACCTTGGATCTCTTCGATTGTGATTGAGACGCGTCCGCAGCGTCGCCCTCGTCAGCTGAACTCGAAGCTTTGCGTTTGGTAGCACTCGAATGTTTAGGCGGCATCTGCGAACAGCGACAAATTTTGAACAGGTAAGATATACTTGTCCGAGTTGTGGTAGTGACATAAGCGCAAACTTTTCAATGATGGCCCACGTGATCGTAAACACAGGGACCGATTACAATGTAAATCATCTTGTTGATCCAAACCAAGGGAATGTAGGCCTGAACAACTTTTCAACAAAGAAACAAAGGAAGCTACTTTCTTTGTATACCAAAGCGAAATTGATTTCTTCTTTCCCTTGCATGACATTTCTGACCTGACGTTCCCGACCTGACTCGATACCTATCTTGCCGTTGTAATTCTCACTTCGCAGGCATGCTCACACACCGCGGTTTCTCTGCGTGGATTGTTGTCGACGGAGAAAGTCTTCCAGAATATCTAGTGGCAATGGATAGCGAAGCCAATAAGATTTCGTGCTGGATTCCAAGTAAGGAGGGCCAGGTGAGTGGCTCGTCGACACTGCGGAAGGGTCATACAACAGAAAACTGGGCTGGTAGACGTTCGCAGTATTTTGGAAGGATCATGGAGGCAAAGTCGACACTTGCGCGTTCATCACTCTAGATGGCTTTGTTGTCCCAGGTCGCTTTCTTTTCGGAGAGGGAGTGGCTTACAGAGAAGGCGTCAGGACGTCCAAGTTTACAGAGCGACCCTTTACTTTCCAGAAGATTGATGAATCAGGCATGTGGTACCGTTCTTATACTCTCGAAGGCATGTTGACTTCATACAGCGGAAATTCCTGAGGAGGCTACGTCTAAAGACGTAGGCATGATCATATTACGCATAAAACAGGTTGATCGTGTGTCTGGGATGCCTGCAAACCCAATTCAGGAGATTCCGCAGACAGCCATAGGGAATGGCGATGCTGGAGAACTTCGTGTTGGGTGAGCATACACTATTGGTATGTGCTCAAATTAACGTCAATTGTGGTCCTTTGCAGGTTTGGTGGTGAGAGGCCAATGCACGAGCAATATTCAACAACTTGGTCGGTGAAGCCGCATGTCCAAGACTACCCCGGTGCGAAAACGGCCAGCTCGTACGTGACCTTCGTCTTCAGGTACAGATCTCGGGGTAAGCATGGGTGCACCCTGTTCATAAAGTTGATGCTAATAATCCAACAAATCTTTCCAGGATTTCTTGAGTCTCAGGAGATTATACCTAAGTCGGAAGCACTCCCTCCGGCAACTTTACCACCTGTGATCAAGAGGGCTTCAAGCCGTCGCGTCGTTAGCTTGCCTTCAGCAAATATGTCTTCATTAGAGGTGTCTGGGCTAAGCCCTCCGAGGAAACTCTCATCCTATTCTGTGGTGAAGTTACCCTCTCTCTCGTGTAATTATGCTTTTCGTTGATCCACATGCAGGGGCCTTATCAGTTACGACGTCGATCGATAGACATGCGACGGATAGTGCATAGCAAAGCTGAGACCACAGAACGCAAAGGACAACCGGTGCTTGGGTTCGTTCCGTTTGACGAAAAGACGGGTAGAGATGGGGGTATGGTCAAAGCAGAAGAATAGTCAAAAAGTAACTTCGGTGGTGCTATGTAACATGCGTATTTTTATCAGGATTGAAATATTGACCAGTCATCGAAGGCAGCTGCTTCCTGTCCAAACTTGAACATACCGTATATAAGTCCGTAAAGCAAAAAGCTACTTCCCAGTGGCAAGATGGTCTCCCAAGTAGATATACAAATGTTCATGGAATTAGAACTAGGCTAGAAGTCCCGATAGTTCGACGTTCTGGTCGAAGTCAAGAAGATATTTAAGTACTTAGAATAAGAGTTGCCGCCGTGTTTGCGCTTGAGCTCAGTGTGTTCGAGTTATTTTTAGGTTGTTCACTTAGGCTCAACTTGAAGCCTCTTCAAGTTCAATGACCACAAATTCCTCAAGCAAAATGATTCTACATATATGGCCTGGGAGTTGGAACTTACCATCTATCGATCCGTCATGTATTGCTGCTGTGCTCTATCTCCAGTACACCATCCCAGGCAAATTTACCATCGTGGAATCCAGCAATCCTGATGTGGCACCGACTGGCGAGTACTTGCTGAACATTTAGTTTTATTTCTTGTTCAATTCCGAGTCTACTAGGACAGCTTCCATTCCTCATTCATGAAGAGCAGATAATTCCGACATTTGCACTGATTGCAAAATATGTAGCCGGCTTGAAGGACGTTTGCGTTACCAACATTAATTCATCCCTGGATAACACGGAAAATTCGCAGAAGGTTGCGTGGTGTGCGCATGTTGAATCCAACATGGGAGACCTTGTGGTAAACATCATTTACATTCAACACTTGTCATGAAGCTGCCCACTCCGTTTTGAAGTATCATACTCTATACTCTCATCAAGACAACTGGACCGGTCTGATGCAGTCAGCACTAGCATCTTTATTACCTGTTCCACAATGTTACTATGTTCCCGGCCGCATACGCGAATCTCACAGGCCGCGTCTGGAGGCCGCAGGGTTGTGGAACCTTCTTGAAGTTGAAAAGCAGAAGAAGTCCTTCCGAGATACTTTGAAGCCGCCAACAAAAGACAAGATAGAAAAACATACAATCCAGAAGGCGTTTGAACGGGAAAAGGTTTGCAAATTGCCGTTTGCTACGCCCAAATTTATCAGTTGATCCCAGGTCACGGAGAAAGCTCGGGCTTCAATGGATATCTATGTACGCCTTCTTGGCCAAAAGCATTTTTTCTTCTCGGATAGGTAATACTTTCCACGACTATCATATGCACGAATTAACTCTCCCTTAGGCCGACGACTCTTGACATACTCCTTGCAGCACATGTTCTTCTACTACTGGACCCTCCATTTCCAGATCCATTCCTCAAGACACTTGTCAACAGCACATATCCCTCACTTTCCGAGCATGCACGGAGGGTTCATGCCCAGACAATGGGAAGTTTGGGTCATCCAGCACGCTCAGCTCTCATTCCAACTTTTTCGTGGTGCTCACTAGTTCCATGGCCTTCCAACACCAGAAGAAAGCAAGTTAAGAAATCTCCTGAGGATGTTCACTATGACAGGATGCGATGGAGTTTCTACGGTTTGGCCATCGGCAGTCTGGCTGCTTACTTGGTAATTATGGGAGACAGTGTGCTCAACAAAATATCAGCGAAAGGCTTGGAAGAATCGGAGGCAACAGACGATGCGACAGATGATGATTTGGAGATTGAACTGGTAGCAGAGGCTCGAAACTCTGTGCAGACAGACTGTCACTAGATGTAAACTAAAATACTGTGGCCTATCGTTCCAGGTGACATGTGACACGTGACACTGTTTCGACTTGGCTTGAACTTGGAAGTTATCAGAATGGATGACGATTCACTAATTGTCATCGACGATGTCGAAACCACGGAAATGCAAGCCGGCCCGTCCACTGCTCCTAATAGCCAATCGACGTCTACTTTCAAGTTTCCCTCCGATGCATTTCCGCGTCCCATGAGCGTAGCAGAGTACTCTATGGCATCGTCAGGGCGTTCAACGCGAAGCTCTAGCAACCCACCAGTGCAGAGGTCAACAGAGGCGTCAGAACGTACGACACGGTCTGCGGCGGCAAAATTCAAGCCGCAGCCCAAGCTGAAGCTCAAGTTGAGCGACAAGGCAGCCGCCCAAGCTCCTGGCATGTCGTTCTTGGGGCAGTATGATCGGGAGTTAGATTCGGATGACGAGGATCTAGCTTTTGAGGAGCAGTTTATCCTAAGAATGCCCCCTGGAGAAGATTTGGAGAAGTTGAAGAAGATGGTAGCAGCTCGGGAGGTCACCAATGATGTCTGGTTCAAATTTAAGGGTGTGTCTAGGCCTCCTTTCCTTGGAGTCCCTCCTCCATACTCTATACAGACTCTCGCCGGGCGGTTTTCCACATTGGGAACTCAACATATTCCGCTAAACTGGTCGACCTTCCTTGCATTGTCGAGTCGCAAAAGACATTGGACAACAAGCAAATGTTCAAAGTCGCAGATATATGCCAGGTCGGGAATCCCTCTCTGCAATGTCGCTACAGCTGTGACATCTTATTTCACGCTTCTTTACAGATGTTAGTAGTTGAGAATAGAATTGATAATGATGAGCCTGTATCCAACCACAGGAGTTTCAACATTGATGAGTTTATTTGGCCACACGGTATAACCCCTCCGCTGCACCACGTTCGGAAACGTAGATTCCGCAAAAGGGTTAACAGACGTGTATGTGTCCTCTCCCCTTTCAGATGATCTCAATTCGAACTAGCTACAGACGATTGAAAGCGTGGAACAGGAGGTAGAAAGATTGTTGGACGAGGATGCTCTTGCATCAGAAGTCAAATATGGTATTTGTCCTGATACTCTCGGGTCATGTGTTAATGCTATTCTACAGAGGTACTTGACAACGTGAATCCGGATTTATCAGATTCGGAATTTATTGAGCGAGATGAGCCTCTTGATGCTCCTACGCCTGCAATTTCCGATCTAGGGGAAGCTCAGACTCCAGGTGAGGATCTCGGAGATATGGAGGAAGAAGGTGACGGGGAGGATGAGGACGAAGGAGCAGAAGGCGACATCGATGAGGAGTTAGCAGCTGAACTAGATCTTGCACTTGGGGATGAAGAGGATGAAGGTGACGGCGACGACGAAGAAGAGGATGAAGAAGATAGCGAGGAAGATGAGGATGAAGACGAGGATGATGAGGCTGTCCAGGCTAGGAAGCTCATCAACGAAGAGATAAGAGATTTAGAAGCTGCGGTGGCGAAGAAGGGTAAGGAGATCGCGAGCTCAGCGAACCCATTGATAAAGGTCTGTCAGACCTCGAGTTGGAGGTTCTATATGCTAACATTTTCGTTCTGTCAGAAACGATTTGAGGATGCTTTGAAGAAGCTAACGGCTGACTTGGAGATGAAGCAAGCACAACGTGACGAGATGAAAGAGAAACAACGGATGAGGAAGGAAGGAATTGTCTTGGATGCAGGAACTCCGGATGGTGGAGCCAACGAAGGGGATGGAGATCTGGAACCGGAGAGCGATGGTCTATTTGGCTCTGACGATCCTCCTATGGACATCGGATGAGATTCATTTTACTATTATGGTCTCAGGTACCCTAAGATCAGATGATGATAATATCTGTGGTGGGCTCAAGGCGGTAACAGGCATACAAGCCCTGCTTGAAGAACCAACGGCACATACACGATGCAAATGAAAGGCGCAAACCACACCGACAACAGCTCCCAATGCCAGATGGCCTTCCACAGTTCCCGCTGTGCCAGCAACATCCATCCCAGCCCCAAGAATACGTAACCAGTATACTTTGTCACCCGAGTGGGTATAGAGCTACCTGCTGACGAAATGGACAAAGGGATGCCTATTGAGATCGCCAATGAAGCAGCGAGTGAGAAGTTGAGTACGGTGGTGATAGATATCACCGTTGATGCGAGACAAAGGTTCAGGGCCTTTAGGACAGGAGAGAGGGGACTGATGCTTGGTGACGCCGTATGTGGCACGAAAAGGGCAGCCGAAGGGAGTAGCGAAAATATTATGAAGGCAAAAGGGGAGGCGACCTGGATAGGTTTAGTGCCAACTCAAAGAAAGATAAACGAGTATATCCATACCGCACGATTCTCCATGAAAGTGCGACTTCGCACCAAGGTGAATAAAATGGCCCCAAGAAAGTGCGTGACAATCACGATACTCAGAGCTTTAAGCACAGGTCTTCGCCTCCTAGACCATTGGCTCACAGCTGGAATGGAAGACGCCCCATCTGACGCTTTTGACATGACAGGGAGGTGACTGTTCCAGCCTGCATCGACCCAGACTTTCAGGCCTCCAAACATCATCGCAACAGAGATCAACACAGCACTTGGCAGATAACTCCCTACCTTAAGAAAACGAGCAGAGTCAGTCAAAAGGTAGAAAAGAAAGGACGCGTGGAGGCGCTCCAGGAGATTGTTTGTTGTACGCAAGGTGGACTCGACAATTCTGCAGAGACTAAGATATCGACATAGGCGATGAAATGCGTGAACTCACTTCCCGATCGCATGAAAGCCGTGAGGACCAGTGGCAGGCCGGGCGAAAAGCGTAAATGCATCGATACGGTATCTTTATTCAGACGATCAAGAGATGCTGTAGATGGAATGATAAAAGCTTACTGGTGAAATAATCCGTGTACTCCGCTTGGTCGACCACGAGCCTGGTAACCAAGATGTCGGAGGACATTTTTTGCCTGATATAGATATTCCTGGATTGCAGCTTGTATCACCCTGGGAATCAGATCGAACACGCTCGAAAACTTCCATTGATCTGGGAGTTCACGGGGATCTAGGTGATCATACAGCATCACTGGTACGCCTCCGGTATAGCGAGCAATCTGCTGGAACGAGTTGAGAAGGTCTTGGTTAGGAAGGCGTCCATTATTGCCCTCTTAAATGTAGGATATCAGCATATATATGCTTTCTAAGAGAAGTAGATAACAACCAAAGTAGATTCCCAAATGAGAAAAAGAGTGACCGGGATAGTCGATATTGACCGCAGTCCAAATTACACCAGACGTTAGTTGGAGACGATCTGCTTCTAGATCTGTTCGTAAACGAGTAAGATGGATAATCGATGGATGGAGAGGGCCTTACTCGATTGTGATGAGGCATGATATGCAGCGAGCCAAGCCTGCATGCCTTCAAGGTATCCATCGCTCACGACAAATACAATATCCTTCGCCCAGAGAGAATACCCTGTAGTAGTAAATAACGGTAGGTACCCTACGTTAGGAATACCGTGATAAAACTGACGCTTTAAAAATCCCGCTAGGGCAAGGACGGTAGCAACACCACGAAGGTTGGGTGTTCCATCTCCTTCGCCAGTCCGGCTTAACCACGAGGCACCGATTACCATGGTTTCTAAGCCTGGAGCACGAGGAGAAGATAAGATGCTGTAAACGTTTGTTCCATTTGTGTCCTGCAGAGGAGGATGAGTAAGATAGCAAAATAGAATCTCAGCTGCAGCTAACCCCTGTGCTTGCCGAGAATGTGTAATGCTGGATGGAAGAAGCAAGACCGAGGTCGATGAATTCAGCCATTATTGCCTCGCCACGTCTGGACATCCGTGTTAAAAAGGGCTCAAATTCAGGCCATGTTCTTACCGCTCATGTGTGGAATTGGCATCCCGCAACGCTTCCAGTTTCTCGAGATATCTGTCTGCTGTATGAACATCCCCCCAGTTCCAGTATGTATTCACCTAGGGTGTTCTATGAGCACCAGAATCTTATGATGACTGAATAAGGAGGGCACACCTGACCTGGTTGGAGAGCGTTCTCGTCTATGTAAGTTCCTTGACCAAGATAGGGCGAAGGAATGAGTAACATCCACAGATAACCCGTAAGAAACAACACCAGTCTACGGGACAGCAATTAGAAACGTCAACGCGAAGGTAAGAATGGGAGGAACCTCAACAACCACAACCTACGAGTCAGTAGCGACAACAAAGCTCTTCTTCGTCGCAATCGGGTTTCATTGGCATTTTGGGTCGGTCCGAACTTTTGTCCTAGTTTTGCTAGGACTCGATGTCGCCAACTTGTAATTCGTTCCTCTGCATCTAACTGCGTATTCATGAGGATAATCTTGACAACCTGAATGAGAGACTCGGAAGTGCAGCCCGCCGCGGTCACGGCGAAGAGTCACGCGTCGAACACTTGCCACCAATTGAAGCTAGTGACTGTTTATACTTTAAACATCTATAGAAATTACCTTCGGTAAATTCTATTCATCGTTCTATGCGCCCAAAGCGCAAACGAGGCGCGTCTTTGACCTCCAAGGGCTTAGCTCCCGGTGAACAACTTAAGCGCAGTACGCTTCCTGGCAACAATTCTTCTCCTTGGGGCTGGGTTGGCACTGAGGTTGTGAGCCCTTCAGAAATCACATCTGAACATCTGCTGGTAGCATGTGGCCTATCACAGAGAAATCACTATCCGTGTTGTCCTAACAAGTACTCTTCGCCATCCCATACCCCAGCTAGGGTACAATCTCCATCGCACTCTAAAGAGCCTGCAGTCAATGGGGAACTCGACGAAGACGTGATAGTTATCTCAGATGATGACCCGCAATGTGCTCGGAGTTCCTGCAAATCTAACCCAAATTGCCTGAATTACCTTGGTCAGGAAAACTGGGAAGATGAAGGTATGTGACGCCTGAGTGCAAAGTCCTAGATTGTGTATGTTATGAACTCTGCAGACGATGCAACCGAAATGTTCTTGAACCTTGCAAACATCGGTAATGATCCTACGCTTGAGACTAGAGTACCTCATTGTCCGGTGGGTCTGAAAGTACGTCGTAACATCGCCCTTTGGTCGCACAAGTCTAAAATATCTAGAACCTCGGCGCAACTTGCTATGCGAATGCGTCTCTTCAAGTGAGTTTCTGTTTATCTTCTCTCTTGTAGCGTTTTAATTCGATGTAGGTGTGGTTCCGAGATATTGCATTTCGGACGGGCGTGTATAGCTGGCAACCCTCATATGAAGCTGAAAAGGAACTCCAGGTTATCTTACTTTCATTCAGCGTCTTGAAGACTGAAGACTAAACAATCTTCCAGGAATCTCCGATTTTTCAGCTACAGGTCACCTTTGCAGCTCTACAAGAAGGCAAACAAAGTGTGTTTAATCCAATCAATCTTGTGGAAAGCCTGCAGCTTCGCACGGCTGAGCAGCAAGATGCGCAGGAGTACGTCTCGATCCAGTCGCCAAGTCGTACAAGTCGTAGGGATATTGAACTTTTTCATTAGATTTTCTAAACTTTTTATGTCTCATCTCGATGCCGAATTCAAAAAACAAAGTCTCCCCGCCATAAAAACACTAATCACTGATCAGGTAAGTTTACCTGCTTTCAAGAATGGGCCAATTTTCACTGCGAGTAGTTTCAAGGAAAGCAGGTGTATGGCACAATATGTAATCGATGTCAGTACAGATCCGAAAGGATCAGTGACTTCTTGGAGCTTGAGATTAATCTAGAGGTACTCTTTCATTGTTATACTGCTATCAGGTTTTTTGACCCAATCGACTTCGAACTGCTCTAGAACATTGCTACTCTAGAAGGTCGGATAGCTGCCCTTCTTCAGCCAGAAATTTTATCCGGCGATAATCAGTTCGTCTAATTTCTGCGAAACGCGAGCGTATTTAAACTTTGTCTAACAGATACCTCTGTGCGCGATGTGAGAGCCTCCAAGACGCAACACGATACAATGAGCTTCGAGAGCTACCTCCAGTTCTGCATTTTTCTCTGCTTCGTTTCGTCTATGCCATCTCGACTATGGAGCGCAAGAAATCAAAGCATACCATGTCTTTCCCGACTGTTCTTGACATGGACCAATTTCTTGGATCGGTTGATAGCAGGAGATCTTCTGCCAAAAAACAGAGCCACAATCTGTATGAATTACGAGGTGTCCTGTTGCACAAAGGTCCAAGTGCCTATCATGGTCACTATGAAGCTCAGGTCTTTGACGCTACGTATGGATAACTTTATATTATCCTAGATTTGGAGCTCACTATTATGCAGGAGTCAGTCCTGGTTCCAATTTAATGACGAAATCGTAACAAAGATAAAGAAACTTGGCGCAAGTCCCAAGGCCAAGACTGACGTCATCGAAGTTGAGGATGACGATGAGAGGTGAAGTGCTTATTTTCCCTAATCTGGGCGTGCCTAACCCACAAATAAGACCCTCGGGGGTACAGAAAAATCATATCAAGAGTCGGAAGAGATATAGGATCGAGGATAGCGATGAGGAAGCGGACCGGTTAGCCACATGACTGTTTTTCCGTAATAGGTTACTCACGCAATACCAGAACACCTGTTTCGCCGAGGAGTCAGCGTAACGGAGAAATCGACAAGTTTGTCTTCTTTTCTTGATGCATTTCTTAGCTTGGCTTCACAATTCCTGACCCTCAGATGTATTTCGTCGAAGGATGCATACATGCTTGTTTATACCCGCACTCCATCTGCAAGCTTTGGAATTTTGGATGCCTCAATGCCGAGACGAAATGATATAACTGCTTTAGTCCCCTTCCCTCCCCCTCATGCCTTGAAAGTTGTCCATGCACTTAACTCTGCGCATGATGAAGCTTGTAAAGCTTATACTGAGAAGTATTATTTTCATTTGGTTGTCTTTGCCTTTTGTTTAGTAGCGTGCCCTAGGGAGCGGCTGGTTAAAAGGCGTTTCCAACAGCAACGGAATACGATCATAGACATCTATCGCAATTGGAATGTCAACCCACTTCATCAGGTAAGTGATGAGAGCGCGATAAATTCGCATGTAACCTCTGCAATTTTCAGAAATCTGTCATTGTCAGTAAACAGGCATTGATGACTTGGTTACTCCACCAAAATCACAAAGAGGTATTCGACGAAACTACCACTGAACGGAAGTGCATTCCATTGGATGACATCATGTGTATTCATCAACGTCTTGATCCTAACAAGAGGGATAGTTTCAAACGTCTCAGTGAAGTTCGTATATTTCAAGAACTGTCAATGAGTCAGTTTCGAGGTTGACATCCTAGAGTGCCTACTTAAGAATTGCTGCGGACACCGGATACGAACTTCAGCCAATGTTCACTCCGAGTGATGTCTGTCGCGATTGTGTGGAGCAAACGTTCAGAGGTGCATATCATTGAAATTATATCAACTGTAGTTGACATCGGCAACAGAGCGGCTCTATCAGATTAACCATCCACGAATGGTCAGCCAATTTGACCAGGTATATGAGGTTCCGGCAGATGGCAGAGGATATTGGATATCAAAAATGTGGTTGAAAGGTATGTTCTGCACTTCCTAGCATTGATGCTGGTCAATTCGATTCTGTAGACTGGAGGCTGCTGAAACCCAAGATGCATATCGTATCTCAAGGAGACCCAGCACCCGATGATTCTCACTTTGAACACGACGTCCTTTGTGAACATAAAAGCCTTTCACTTGATACCACTACTCGCCGGAGAATATCTGCGGAGGTCTGTTAGAATGTTTTCCTCATACGACGGCACTTACATCTTGGGTTTAGGCTACGCGACTGTTGCAGACCTTGTATTTGTCCTGGAAACCACCATCTACGGATGCGGAACTCTGCCCTGTATGCGATGCTCTTATTCATATCTCAAAGGAAAGTAAGCGAGAGCTCCGCAAAAGGGCAGAAGATGAAAAAGTGAGAAGCTCTTCAGTCCATGTGGAGTGGCTAACTATTTCACAGGCGAAGCTAAGGCATATGTGTGACAATACATTAATCAGAAATTCGATCCTCCTCGAGAATGTGCCCTGCGTCTTGATCCCAGCTCAATTTCTGAAAAGTTGGAGACAATGGTTGAATCGCCCATCAGAGAAGAGACCTGAAATGGTTGACAACTCTCCGTTCATTTGCGAGCATGACTTACTAGCCGTTGATCCCAACTCTCCACTCGACTTCGACTCGACTTTGGCCATCATAAGACGAAGCGATTGGGATGTCTTGGAAACACTGCAAGTCCACCGATCAATGTCCCATTTTATTGAGCCAGCTAAATTACTTCCTTAGTTACCCGAGTGGTCCCTTGATCACTATCGAGAAACGCCTACAGGACGGTGACATGGAAGCTAAATTTGTACACGATCTTCCTGTTTGCATGGAATGCAATGTTAAAAGGTAAGAATCCAATATAGTGAATATGTGCTTATCTCAGTGAACATCAGGAAAACTGGCTGGACTACCGCTGATATCATTGTCCGGCTACACGGTGTCAAACAAGGGAAGACGGACTCCAATACACAAAAGCCTAATACTTATTCGAGCATGTCTGGCGTTCGTCGATCATCACGCCTTCGGGAAACAAACGAGCGGCGGCTAACCATATCCAAGTTAACTACCATTAGAGACGTGAAAGTCATGGTGGGGTCACTGTCTCTATTACCCACCTTGCCCCTTACTTAAGATGACTTCTGAACAAGGTGCAAGACAAGTTGGACATTCCAACCATCTATCAACGAATATACTATCAGGGACGTGAGCTTTCTGATAACACTGCCACCGCTGCTTCTTTGAATATCTATGCAAACGATGTACTGGACGTGCGGCAAGAGATCGCAGGAGGCGACGATTCCGATTCCGGTGAAACTAGGCTGGTGGACGAAGGAAGAGGGTTTGGAGGTACCCTTCTCGGTAGTGGGACAGACCGGCGGTCGCAGAGCTACGATAAAGGTACGCCACCACTGTCCGAGGGTGGCGGGGAAAAATCGTGTGCTACTTGCACTTTCTCCAATGAAGCAGATGCTGTTAGCTGCATGATGTGCGAAACAATGTTCGCGTAATAATACGATGCAAAGAGACCCTCGTTCCTTTATTTACTGCAATATCCCTGAAGTGTTAAGTAGCAAGCCACATAGTTAATAACCACTTGTCTATGGAGACCTAATAGATCGTCGTGAAATGCAAACAACATTGATCAAATGTCCCTTATGCTCCCAGAAAGAGAAAGAAAACAACCAGAAAGAAGCTGGCATCAAAAAGAATATCTCCAGTGATGCCCAGGAAGCTCTTTAAGAGCATCATACATATTCGGGCATCGAAGGAAGGCTTGGCGGATATGCGCCAGTGGTCTGTGGTATTAGTCTCGGAACAGCGCCCACAGAGTGACCGTAGTGTTGCTGATTAGGATCGGTCAATGGTGCAGGACTGCCTGCTGTACGTGATTTGAGGATTGAAGTAGCGGCCACGATGATATCAACCTCTGTTGATGCTGATCCTTCCCGTTTCACAGCTTGTGCAATTGCGTCCTGTGTAGCATCGGATAATTCGCTGACCGTCACGCTTTTGATGGCAGTTGTTTCGGACTGTTGCACCGGGATACCGCCGCTAGCAACAGTCCGGTCTGCGATTACTGTGTGCGCAGCTTGAACGACGACGTTCTGAGCAGCGACCGCTAATCGCCGATCTTGGGAAGGATTATGGCCGGAGATTGCCTTGTCGTAGGCGTCCACAGTTTGCTCCAGAACATGCTTTTGCTTCACGAGGTCTTGTAACTCGTTCGGCTTGGGAGGAGAGGCAGAAACGAGCTGCGATTCAGCCTCCTCAGTCACACGCTGTGCAACACTTTGTAGCACGCGGATGACTCTGTTGTCGGGAGATTCCGCGGCAATGAGTTGCGGCGGTCGCGGCTTTGCACTACGAAAAAGAAATGAGAATATCTGATATTTCACTGAAGATTTACTGACCGCTGCACAGCCTGGAAGAGGACAGAATCGCTTGTACTGCGGCGGGGCGGATCACCGGCGAGGGAAGGCCGTCGCGATCGAGCAAAAGAAGTGTCAATTGTAGACACAGGAGCAATAGTTAAATGAAAAGTATGCAAGAGGTGTCCTTCTTGGCCATCCAAGACAAACTGAAAACAATACAGTTAGCGGCCTCGTCGAGATGTGGAATATTGCCGACATACTTTGGCATTGACGGTAATGCGACAACTCTCGGCATCCTGGGGAGGAATGCCAGAGAGTACATCGTCTTTCCATGACAGCCAGGAAGGAAGTGAGGGAGAACTATATTCTACGGGAACATTCTGCCAGGATGCTTGAGGATCCCAAATGCGTGGGGTCCATGACCATCTCAATCCACAATAAGCGACGCCAGGTGGAGAACCCGCCAGTTTGCGATGGAACGGACGAAATTCCCATTTACCATCTTTTGTTTTCTTTGCTTCGATATTCCATATATGGTTTCCTTTTGATTTGGCTTTCTTCCCATCCTCATTAAAGCGTAGGATATACTGCTGTCGCCACAGGTAATTGCGAACCTAATGGAAGTAAAGAATGAGGAGAGAAATTCGCACTATAACATGGCAACTGACTTTCTTCATTGGTATCTTATCTTCTGGATATCCTTGTCTAGCGAGCTAAAGAACGAGGAAATGTAGCATTTTCTGATAAGATTCAATACAAGCTCACCTCTTCCAAGAATGCAAGGGTAAATGCCTGAATACGAAATTTGAATGGTCTGAAATCAGGCGATTCGTCCAACCGTTGCATTTTCTTTGCCATCAATGTCTGATGAATAGGTTCTCCTTTTGAATCAGTTGCATCCACTATATGTGAATAAAGGTTTAGAACAGGAAGCCATTCATCAAATAAAACTCACGATTTGAGCATATCTTGTTGAGATATTCAAAGAATATGCGATCTACTTCCGCCCGATATTCTTGCGGCACATCTGATCCACTCGCTGAGCCAATGGGGCCATCCGGGGACGACTGTAATAAATTAATGTGCGGAGCCAGCATGAAAGAGACAAAAACTCACATGATGTACACTTTTAGACGTACTACAGTCATTATCATCAGACTCCGCGTCGTCGTCGTCGTCGCCACCGCCATCAGTAGGAGAATCACGAGTACTAGGGACTGTACTAAGTGCAGTGCTGGGAGGATCTGGGAGGACGGAAGAAGACGTTGGGGTGACAGAACCCTCACTGCCAGCAAACCAAGCGGGTGGCGCTGACGAGGGCACTGACTTTGAGGGCACTCTGTCCACATTACTTGACCATGGACCGGAAGGGTCCCTGAAACTGAACGTGTACGAACTGGGCACAGCACCGTTGATTGAACCTGATCGGGACATCCTTCCGATGGGAGGACTAATGATGGTGGGAGTCCCAGCGGCTAAAAGAGGTTGGTGAGCCAACTGTTGAAGAGCGGAGGCAGAAAATATCTCCCCAATACCATTTGCTACTGGTGTAGTTGGGGATATGGGTATCACTGGACCAGAAAGCGAACCTGTAGACAAGGAGTGGTGATGACGGGACGGCACCACCGAATCAGACCAGGATGTATGAAGTCTCGGAAATGTCGGAGATGTAGAGTTGATAGATGGTGGTATACCAAAGTCGGTGGATGATGGACCTGAGGGTATCACAGGTGCATAAGTTGGTATGGCGATTTGCTTGCTAGGGCTGATGGCACCACGAGTAGAATAAAAACTTGGAGGTGTTGGAGGTCGAGACGATGGTCGAGACGACGGTTGCATTGGTATTCCTTGGGAGGGTACTGAGGGAAGAGATATCCCAGACAGTGAGAACGCTGGCGAGCCATCTACACCTGAAGAGGATTCAGGCATGCTAAGCAACATATCTTCCTGGGGCTCCCTTTTGGGGGCTTTCAGAGTCCGTGGTTCTTCGATTTCCGAAGCACACCGCTTACGAGATTGGTCGGGTACATTGAGGAGATCAGACACATCCATTGAGGACGAAGAGGGAATTATAGCAGAAGGTGGGAAGCCAAGAGGTGGTTGCTCTGGAATAGACAGTCCAGGCGATTGTAGAGGCGGAGGATATGGTAGGATACTATACCGCTGCGTTTCTGGTGCTGAAAAGGACATCATGCCTGCGAACATCTGTGAGACCTGGGAGATACGTTCCTTCAGTACATCAACCTTTGAACTAGCTTCTGCATTGTGGTGCATGACGCAAGCATCGCGTGCCGAACTTGCGGTGTGCGCAATGCTAGATAATTAATCAATTGGGAGATGATGAGTAAGAGTGGGAAGGTGACCTACTCTAACAACATATCGGCAAGAAGTAGCTGAGTTTTACCTTCTGACGGATCTTCCTGCTTACCCGACACTGCTTCGGGAGTAGCAAAAGCCATGTTCATTGGCTGGTGACCAGGAGAGGATGCATTTAAGAATGATGAGGGATTTGTCCCGGGAGACACAGAAACATTTGTCCGACTACGGTGATGAGTGGCAACATTAGGTGGATCCAAGGCAGACTCAAGGGACGAGGTCACGCCGGCACTATAAGATGAAGCAGATCCATGGATAGACGGTGAGGGTATTTGGGACAGGGGAGGCGAAACGGAAGAAGATTGACCGTTTGGCGAGGGTTCAAGATTCATGGCTTGTCCAATATGCCCATTGGCAAGGGAATCAAACGTTGGGAGATCGGTCAAGAAGCCAGGCGGGCCTGCACGGATACTTTGCGGTGGGACCAAAGACTCCATTGGGTTCAAGAACACAGGGGAAACCATATCAGATAGGCTGGCGACACACATCGAAGGAACAGTTCCATTGACATCATTGGTCATGTTTGAGAATGTGGAGGGAGATTCCATTAATTGTGTCTGTACTGAAGACAAGGAAAGGGAAGTTGAAGGGTTTGGGATAAACCCGGTAGATATGGAATGAGATATAGGCGTTGTGTCCATTGCGCCAATACCCCCGTTCTCCACGTCATGAAAAGGGACTGTAGTCATTGCAAGGGTATGACACAGTTGCCCGTCAAGGTGGCGAAAGACCGTCAAGGACTTATGCTAGGCTCCAAGATCGTGGCGATCGACCGCAGCAAAACGGTGATCTTGAGCAAACTTAAGATAACGGTACACGACAGGGAATGAAGTCTAGGCTCCAAACCCCAGCGAACCGGTATCTGAGGAGACTGAGGCAGCTAATGGTGAATGAGCAGATAAAGACGAGAACGCGACCAAGCAGAAAGAAATGAATGGGAGGAAGAGAACAGGGATGAAGATGGGAGACAGGATGGAGGAATGTTTAGCGAAGTGGGATGAGCTTAGTTCCGTAGCTAGTCCGAGTCGATATATTGTACCTCTCTTTTGTCGTCACATATGTCACAATTTCATCCAGTCATCATCTTCATTCATTTCTTGCTTTCGCTTCCGCCAAGTGCCTCATTGCAATCCCTGTTCCGCTTGACACAATCAGCCATCACTCGCGCTCATCCTGGGGTCCTATTGCTACGTCAGGAATGTCACATCCGAGTCCCTGACCTGCTGAGTTTTTAAAAAAATTTCTCACATATCGATACCAGGCCACGACTCGAGAGAGATCGCGACGGAGATCATGCAGATCGGGTTAAAGCTGTTACATCACAGATGTGATTCGCAAATGGAAGAGGTCGAGCAGAAGCAGCGTAAGCTCAAAATTCACACCGTAAACGATACACATGTCGGTCTATACTTCTTACAGACTGGACATGAAACGGCCACCGGCCTCAATGGGAGAAATATAACTTATCATACGCACACGAACAGCTGATGTATCAATACCTCCTCCGTCCTGGGCTACGGGAACGTTCTCGGTCTCTCCGCCTCTCACTATTAATTATATAATTATGATCAGCATCAATTATAACCATGAAACAGAGGGAAACTACTAACTCATAACGAGAGGACGAGTGCCTCTCATATCCTCTTTCACGATCGCCTCGTTCCCGATCACGATACTCTTCACCACCACGCGATGCACGGTAATCGCCCCCGCGATCACCACCAGAACGAGAAGGTGTCCCAGAAGGTGCTGTGGCACCGGTTGCACCGGGAGGGGCAGGCGTCGAGCTAACAGTGGCCATCTTCCTCTTCTCACGCTCTTCCCTAAACTTGGAAAGCATATTGCGCAGTTCGTGATAGCCTAAGTGCATCTAAAACGGCAAAGAAGTCATGAGTAACAGAAAATCAAAAAGAGCTTGGTTACCTCAAACATACTTTGCCTCCAAAGTGATCAGCCAGGCGACGATCGGAGTCAAGCACTGAGAGGTATGCGCCACAGACATCACAAACCCGTAGCTTTTGGTGTCCCGAAGCACCCGAGGTATCTGTTAGTTGTTGAAGCTCCCGCTGTGGAACATCAGAACCTATGTCTGGATCTGGTTGGAGCCACTCACCTCCTTGTCAGACTTTTCACTTTTCAAGGCCTCTATGGCAGCCATCTCCCGCATTGACTCGTCCACTTTGCCTTGCTCCCCTGCAGTACACATGTATACACAGATGAGAAATTATGCAAAGCCGACATACCCAAAGATTCAATTTTTTCCGTCCCTCCTTGGATGGCCAACTCAATTTCAGCTATTTCTCGCATCTGCCAATAGTCAGACATTTCGTACACAGACAGTCAATTCGACGCAGACCAAGTTCGTTGTCTTGGCATTTTCTTCTGGCGTCTTCTCCAGCCTTCGATGCGCAGCTCGAATCCTCCGATCACATTCGTCCACAAACGCGAAGATATTGGATTCATATTCCATTTGGAAACGATTGAAGATAGGGTCACTCGGGTTGGCTTCCTTAGCAGCGAGATATTCGGTTTTGAGACGCTCCGTATGTGATTTAGGACACGCGCCTAGATCCATTTTCTACACAGTAAACAGCATCGGTAAACGTCAACATATGGGTATTGATGGTGCAACGCACTGTATTTGTGAAAAGTGCATGTGGGCAAGTACCACACAAGAAGTTCCTGCAAACCTTTTCGTCAGACCAAACCAGGTTGGCATTTGCAACACCCATTGCCTCTGGACCCATCATTTGCTGATAGAATGTGAGTGAATCACTTATGCTCTACAAACAACAATACAAACCTCCAGAAGCTTCCGTTGCATTTCAGCGAGTCGACCCATTTTGTGAATTCAAGTGATGCTTGCAAAGAGGGCAGTTGCAACTTCAGGTTTAGATGGTTCTATTTGTCGAGAGTTAGAGCAACAAACAAAGTCCAACAGAGTTCAAAGTCTGTCTGCATTTCAAATTCTGCAAGTTAGTGCGATTGCTTGCCGATCTTATTGTATTTGTATTGCGATTATCAAATGGACGTTGTGAGTATCTGAGTAGACTGCTAACTGCTTAATGTGCTTGAAGGTATGTAAATAGTATTGCGTCAAGAAATCGGATGAACTTGGAGGGCAAATGAGACATTATGAGAGTTGTAGAAATTCAGCGCGTTGCAGGAGTAGATGGGGTCCAACCGCGTCCACGTCCGCGACCACGTCCGCGACCACGTCCTCTGCCTCGCCCATGTCCCCGGCCGCTCTGAGAGGAGGTAGGTCTGGAGTGCGAGGTTTCCGTAGGTGACAGTTGCTCTTGTGAAGAATTTGAATGGACAGTCGGACGCCGATGGCAGTCTGCAGCAGGTTCAGATGACGGACTCAGCTTGGACGGAGGTGTTGGAGGAGGGGTAAATCCTCCGAAGCGCATAAGGAGTTTGACGATATCATCAGCATTCTCTTTGTCCTTTGCCGATTCCCTTGGACACAAATCGATACCACCAGAAGTGACACGAACCCAGGCATCATTGATTTCACGAGTAGTTGCGAGCCCTTTATCAAGAATCATCCAGACCAATTCCGGCTCACAGGAATCCAGCGCCAGTGACAGAGCGCACGAGGAAGGGAAGTCGTAAATGGCCTTGGAATCTTCGTTTGGCGGATGATGTTCCAGGAAGTACGCTGCAACGGTAATTTGCCCGCTCTGTATGGCGACATGGAAAGCAGAGAGTCCTGCAGAATCTCTCTCTTCCGGTTCAGCACCTAAAAGCTGCTGAGTAGCTGTAACAGGGCTAAATCAAAATACCAACCATGATCATCCAACCATTTAACCAGGCTGATATCCCCATTTCGGGAAGCAATATGCAACAGCGTCTCCTGAGGATCTTCTGGATGTTTCTGGATGAAATCATCGCAACCCACTTTCACCTCACCACCAGCAGCATCCACATTGTCCTCCCACACACCTTTCTTGACCTTCTCAACGTCGCCATTCCGTGCCGCAGCGAAGACCTCTGACCGAACTGACTGAACCCGGCACTGTTGTTCGCGGGCCGTTTGCTCCGCTTTCTGACGCTGTAGTTCGGCTTGTGCTTTTCTGTTCTGTTTCTTGGTCTTCTTTCGCTCGTCAGCTGCAATTTTTGCTAAACATATATTCACATCAGCACACTGCAAAAAGTAAAGGACTAAACACGAAACTAGACCTTTCTCGCGCTCCTCTTTGACCTCTTCACGACGGGCAGCCGCTTCTTGTTTCCGACGTTGTTCTGCGGCGACTTGTTCCTCATAAGACCTACGTACACGCGCCTGAAACTGCTCTTCTGTCTCTTCCGGTACTTGCGGACGGCGACTAAAGCCTGAATAAAGGCTCAGGATAATGTCTTGTTACCTCAAGGGGACTCACGAGAGCGGAGATGCGAATGAGCTTCTCCTCGCATAACTAATTCAAAAAGATACCTAGCACAATGAATATATGAATATGTTTGATAGAATGTAACGGCAACCTACAAGTGCAGTAAAATCTCGTCATCAGACATGTCCTCAAAATCCGAGTCATCATTGTATTCGTCGTCATCGTCGTCATCGACGTCATCAAAGGCATAGCCCTGCATATAAGGCCTTTTTGAAGCATTTTCGAGATGTTTAGAGAGGACGCGATACGCTTCACCAATTTGCTGAAACTCGGCAGTGGCATCGGGATTGTCGGGATTTTTGTCGGGATGTGTGAGCAGAGCTTTCTATTGAAAGATAACGTGGTCTTAAACACAGAATTTATTGAAAGCTCAAGCAGGCATAATTCACCTGTTTGTAAGTGCTTTTGACGAGTTCTAGGGATGCTCCCTACCATAACTTATCAAAAAAAGACATCGGAACAATGAAATAAAACAGCTACTTCTTCTAAACCAAGCACCGCATATGCCTCCTGAATTGAAGGTTTAGGCATAGCGTGCCAAGGGGTATAGGGTGAGGTGAGGAGAGATAGAAAAGCTGCTGAGCAGCGTGACAGCAGAATTGAAAAAGTTGTGACGCCAAGTTACGCGACGCGTTGCGGAGTTGAAACTTATTTATATTCGACTTTGAATGCTGGCATGTCCACCAACACCGTCGCACAAGTACCACCACAGGATTCTCCGTTAATCCCCAGTTCTGTACAAAATGTAGAAAAGCCAGTAGAGATCTCCTTTCTTGGAGGGTTTTTCGAGAACAAGTCCGTCAAGTTGTCGGCTGCTGGGTTTCTAACTGATAATTCCAGCGTAGTCCATATTTTCAGGCTGGTTTTGGCCTTATGGCAAGTATCGGAGATCATATCTCTTATTTTCTCTGACTTATGAGGTCCCAGAGCCTAGGGATTGGCTTAACAGTCTTACGCCAAGGACTGGTTTTGGGAACAACGGCCCTTCGTAGAAGAATGCTTGTCTCTCTTGAAATCAACAACAAAGACCGCTCCTATGAATGGTTTCTTCAATGGATGGCACACCGATCGTCAGCAATAGATAGCGGCTCCATACCCTCCGCACCATGGATTCGCAGCCACCAGCTCAGTGTCGAAACCTTGATAGAGCAACGTAAAAATGGCAGTTCATCCGCGATATTTAAGCTTGTTGCTGGTCCTGGTACCCACTGGTTTAAGTATCGTGGCGCTTGGATGCAGGTTCTCTTTTTCTTTACATTTGGTCTGGAAAGAGGCTGATGCTCCATCAGGTCAAACGCGAACGAGAGACGCGGTCTATGCAACTTATGTCAGGTGTACCATGGGAGACTGTCACGCTTACTACATTATCCAGAGATCGGGCATTGTTCTCTGAGCTACTTTCTGAAGCCAGGGATCTTGCCATGCGTGGTCAGGAAGGGAAGCTGGTCATAAATACAGCGTGGGGGATTGAATGGAAGCCATTTGGCCAACCACGCCAGAAACGACCTCTTCATAGTGTTGTCCTAGAGCCAGGGGTATGCGAACGAATTGAACGCGACATCAAGTCCTTCCTAGAGCGACGTAAATGGTATGCTGACCGAGGTTAGCGTTTGCAACTATTCATTATGCGCTTTCAAAAATGACTACAATTGACACCTATATAACAGGCATCCCATATCGTCGAGGCTACCTATTATATGGCCCCCCGGGGTCGGGAAAAACTTCATTCATTCAAGCACTGGCGGGGTCGCTGTCGTATGACATTTGCCTTCTTAATTTGTCAGAAAGAGGGTTAGGAGACGACAAACTGACTCACCTTTTGTCGAATGCACCAGAGCGAAGCTTTGTTTTGATTGAGGATGTCGACGCTGCTTTCAATAAACGTGTACAGACCAGTGAAGATGGGTAATTATGTTATCGTTTTTCTGCTCGAGTTCTCGGCACAGACGGGTTTATATTCAGGTATCAATCTTCTGTCACTTTCTCCGGATTTCTAAACGCACTGGACGGCGTTGCTTCTGGAGAAGAGCGCGTCATCTTTATGACGACAAACCATATCGATAAGTTGGATGCAGCTCTCATCCGCCCTGGTCGGGTGGATCTCACCGAGTGCATCGACGATGCTAGTCCCACACAGGCAAGAATCCTTTTTACACGTTTCTATGGAGGGGGCGAGGATGTCACAGAAGAAGAAGTAGCAAAACTTGCTGATGCATTGCATGACATAGTCGAGGAAGAGAGACAAAATGGAAGGAGAGTGAGTATGGCAGCTTTACAGGGTTTGTTCATACGGAACAGCGCCCACGACGCTATCACTGGTTGTCGGGATCTTTTTGTTACACGGACAGCGTGACCCAGGGCCTTTCATACCATAACTACGTTTTAGTGCAGCCATCAAAATACTGCTCTCCGCTTGCGACCTGTGAATTTGGAGTCGCGGGGAACGTCCTCTTTACCACGTTTTCGATATAGCTGAAGCGACCAGAGGTAAGCATAACTTTGAGAAAGTGAGAAGTGAAAGAATATGACCTCTTTTTTCTTTAATATCCATTCTTTGTCCTTAACATTCTTGCGTTTTCCTTTTTTCTCCCTGCCGTGTTCTCTATCTCTGCGTCTCTCGAACTTCGCTCTAGTCTCGTCTTCTTCCCCCTCTAATCCTCTTGGAATTTGCTGCTGCCCTCCACCTCCTCCGACAAATAAACACAGAAAAACTTTCTTGGCCTTATTGGAGTTGGGATAATCGACGACAAGTCCTCCACCAAATCCTGCCTTTTGGGCAGAGGACGTGATCAGTTGGATTTGATCATCGGATGACGGATAGAATTGAAAAACAGCACGAGAAGGATTTCGAAGAGCTGAATGTAATGTAGTGAAAAAACGGTTTAGACGATGTGGAGGCGAAGACGTTGGATGTGATGTTTCTGCATTTAGCAGCCATTGAAGAACAGATATACTGCACCAGGGAGATTGAACAGCTCGCTTTGCGTCATTGGATACTAGTAGCATACCTAATGGCACCGTCAAAGCTTCCAGGTCGGAAACCAAAACCCTGACCGATGTCTTGCAAGAACAGATCGCCCTCGACCTCCCTCTCCAACGCGACCTCTGCCCTAGGGGCGTCACTTAAGTTATTCAAGGGTTATGGGAAACCCTCACCAAGCATACTAGGCGCGATGTCCACTCCTGTCCAAATGTAACCCTCTTCATCCAAAATTTCGCCGGAAAGACCTGACCCACACCCGATATCAAGCAAAAGTGCAGGTTCATCTGGGGGTAGATTCAGCAGCTCTAGAGCCCGATACGTCATGTCTGCTTGAATTTGCTGATTTCGTGTACTGCATTGTAGAAGTCAGTCGCCTAGAGGAATACGGTTAAGCATTGATAAATGTACTTTTGTGTATACTTCTTGGCCTCCGTATCGCCATAGTACTTTCCAGTCAAAGATTAGCATGGCAGACCGTGGACTGGACCAACGTACTATTTCAGGAGGTGCTTGGAGTTCGGGTCTCGACATATAAGAAGGAAAACTCCTGCGGCTCACTTGCAGGCTGATTCTGACTTGTTGTGTCGATGTATACTTAAATTCGGTACGACTAAGACCTACATAGTACGTGAAATTACATAAAATTTGCCCCAGATCTGGCTGCGCGTTATACACTTCAAATACTATGTACTCGAATTACCGGATAAACTTCATTCCATCATACGTGTTTCAAATTGTGCGAGGTGTACACAGATCGAATGTCAAATTTCGAATAGCGAACAGCTGCCATCCACGAGGAAGCAGCGTGAAAACGGCGGCCTCATGGAGTCATGGGGGTCACCAACGGGGATAATCTTCTCCAGGAATCCACCTGGCTGAGCGCTGAGGATGCGAACTTGGGTATGAACACCTGATCAGAGATTCCTATCACCTGCTTCTAGTCGTCTCCGACAGGTACTTCTTCTTCTAAATATTTCACGAGTTTGACTCGTATGTCGGTGCTTTCATCACCGCGGAGGACGTCTGATATG
The DNA here is from genome assembly GCA_003521275.1 of Tricholoma sp. MG99. Lineage (NCBI taxonomy): Eukaryota > Fungi > Basidiomycota > Agaricomycetes > Agaricales > Tricholomataceae > Tricholoma > Tricholoma sp. MG99. Next base: position 12,123 of record QOVE01003915.1, on the reverse strand, counting down.
AATTCCACCTGTACCTGCATCTGAACCTGGAACGTTTTGAAAACTTAGTAACAAGTGCAGATCGATGGTCATCACAAGCTCATCACTTACCATTTCCAATGCCCCTCGAATCACACCACACAGAATGTTGCTAAACCAGAGCCCGCCTTCCAGCACCTCCTCCGGTAGCTCTACAAACTCTGCAAGCGGATTTTCATCCAGCGTCAGAGTAAAGGAGGATCCGGTATTAGCTTGAGTTGCTGGATGATTGCCTTCAGTTCGGCTGGGCGATGGTGGAGGAAGGACCCCATGCGTGACGGTCGGGGTGATATTGAGAAAAGATTTAAATCCAACCTAAGATTACGCCAAGCGTTAGAATTGCTGCTCGGCAGGATCGAATAGACTGGCAGACCTTGGAAATAACTTCTCCGACCTCTCTGAAGTCTGCACATCTGCCTATCGCACTTTTAGCAAGGAAATCCTCGATGAGTCGAATTCCGATGTTATATCCCATCTTCTCCAGCTGTTTATTTACTTCCGCGTAATCTTCATAGTCCTGAATCAACTGCACAACGAGCGCACCATATGTTAGGGCGAAGAGCTCTGCATTCTGTAGAACTTAGAATCAAGGGGAATACGTGGTGTGAGACGTCTCACAATCTTTTCAGATCTCCCCTTCCAGAGGTCCTCGCCAATATTTTTATACTGCTTGCTTGCCGATGCCATGTGCGAGAGAGGCCTGATTCGTCACAGACACGACATGTCACATATTATATTCGACATTTTTCATTTGACTTCAGCTCGTATTATACCTGTACATACTGACTTGCAGGTGGCCAAATTTATTAAAGGAAGAAGTATGTGGTGTCAATATTACTTGGTCTGAATCCGTATGGGCGCAGTTGTAGAAGGGAATGCTTAAAATACAACTGCAATTCACCAGCGATCCAGGCTGTTCAGCTTTTTCGCGGTCTTGGCATTATTCTGTGTGTTTTGCCCCCGAACTGGTAGGTGCATTGCATGTCTCTTCCCGACATAGCTCCCGATCATCCGTTGGTGCGCAATATTCTCTCGAACCATCCTTCTAAGCTCTGATTCGATCTTGAGCTCTTTCAAGGGATCAACATAGCCCTTGGCTTTGGCACCCTTTGAAGCCTCCGTGCGTTTTAGCCTATTAGCCTCCCGCGCTGCTTGCATAGAATTGAATTCGTTCTGCAGCTCTTGCATGGATTTGTTGGGCGGATGTGGTTTAAAGTCCGGTTCAGCCAATGGATAGCGGGGCAATGGAAGCGATGTGCTGGGGGAAGAAAGGAAAGATGCAAGCGCGGTTACTTGATAAGGTGTAAGGTTTTTCATTTTGCACTTGTCATGAATCTGAAGACGGGCACAAAGCCTGTGAGCAGTATGGTTTCCAACCCCATAGAACTTCGTCAGGGCATACTGTTACCGGGGTGCATTAGAGTAATACATGGACATTAAATGAGTGCTACTTGCCCGTACGATGTGAGCGTCTCGCAGGTTTACACCGAGAATATGCACCATTGCGGTTAGTAACTGAGCGTTCCTGCCAAAATGATAGTCACGTACTAATTTCAGGCTCCGCCACTTACCACTTCGTCCAACACTCCTCGGTGTCTAATTCCCCAACAATCCAGTCATGTCGGCCAGCAAAGCCGAAGGGCGTCGAGAAGACGCTCTGGCAAAGCAACGCAATCAGATGCGTGAAGAGTTTGAGCGTCAAAAGCAAACTCTCATCAATGAAACCGAGAAAGCCCGACCCTCTTCTAATCGCTTCGTTGGACAACATGATTCAATGGAAGAAAGTCTAAAGAACAGCACTGTCGGTCTGGTGCGCCTTGAAGATTTTCAGCAGAAAAGAAAGGAGTTAGAGGAGGCGAAGGCTAGGGAAGCTGCACGAAGTAATGATCTGAAGTATGTTCTCATTTCTGTATTTCTACAAATTCCTGTTTTCTATGGTATTCGAAGATCAGGTGGCTTATAGGATGTGGAGAATCTGTTTAGAGATGACACAAGAAAAATGAGGAAACGCAAGAAAGCCGCAAAAGCCACCCTCTCGTTTGCAATGGAGGACGAGGGTGACGGCGAAGAACCTGCAGGCGTCGATGAAGGGCGGAGGTCATCGTCGAAAGACAAAGATGAAATTCTGGAAGACGGCCCACCCTTAAAAAAGAGCAAGTTCCGGAAGAACCCCAACGTCGACACCTCTTTCCTACCCGATCGAGACCGCGAAGAAGCCGAGAGGAGGGAGCGCGAGCGCCTTCGTGTCGAGTGGCTCGAGAAGCAAGAGGAAATTAAAAAGGAGGAGATAGAGGTAGTTTACTCATACTGGGATGGAAGTGGGCACCGAAAGAGTGTAACGGTGTGTGCTATAGTTCTCAGTGTATTTCATTTGCTCACAGCCAGATGTAGTGCAAGAAGGGTGACGACATCGGCAGTTTCTTAGAAAAATGCCGCCAACAGTTCTCCGAACTGAGAGGTGTTAGTGTGGATAACTTGATGTATGTGAAGGTGGGTGCAACAATTACCACGAAGTCACTGTACTTAATGAGCACTCTCTTGTAGGAGGATCTTATAATACCCCATGTAGGTCCCACGTCTTTTGTTTGACAAGCTCCTCATTTCGCAGCATTACACATTCTATGACTTCATAATAAACAAGGCGCGAGGGAAGTCAGGCCCCTTGTTCAACTTTGATGTCCATGATGATGTCCGTCTGCTCGCTGATGCCACAAAGGAGAAGGATGAATCTCACGCCGGTAAAGTTGTTGAACGGAGCTACTATCAGAGGAACAAACATATCTTCCCAGCGTCCAGATGGGAGGTGAGCATTATCAACTGTCTTGGAAAATGACCAAGTGCTGATTTGTAACTAGGTATTTGATCCTGAGAAAAACTATGGGAAGTACACTATTGCCTGATCGTATACGTAGTGCACGATTGTGCTGTGGAGTGCATAAACTATTAGTGCTTCCAGCTTCAATTTCTTGATATCAATAATACCAATAACTTCAATCCGTCGATAACTGGCCATTCGTTCCTCCAAGGCATGACCTCGATTTGGTATGCTCCTTGAACAGGTATAGATGGATTCTTTATTGCAACAATTGTAAGAGCTACAATTCCATCGTCTTGTGCAGTAAAAACGAAAAACAATGGGGGCACCGCGGATCGAACGCGGGACCTTCAGATTGCTTATCAACTTCAGTCTGCTGCTCTCCCAGCTGAGCTATGCCCCCTGGATGAGGGTGTATGCCTTTTTAGGCATGATCATGACAATGGGAATTGTGGGAATCAATACCAAGTCACGATCATTTGGGTTCTGTGACTTGCGAGGTCTTCAAGCCCAAGGCCTCATCTCATGTCTGGCACTGCTGCTCGTGAAAATGTCTTCGCCACGCGAATGGCGCTTACCAACACGAAACTACGGCTTAAAGGTGCACAAACAGGGCATTCACTCCTGGCCAAGAAACGAGATGCACTTACGACCAGGTTCAGAGCGATCTTGAAGAAAGTCGATGAGGTACGTTGGTTTTCTTTGTATGCGATTGTTCTGTCGTGGAATGTTACTGAACAGGTGAAGGATTAGGCTAAGCGGAAAATGGGAAGAGTGATGCAATTGGCTTCTTTCTCGATGGCAGAAGTTACATATGCGATTGGAGACATTTCATATCTTGTGCAAGAACAGGCAAAGTTGGCGACATTCAGGGTGAAGGCGAAACAGGAGAATGTTTCTGGTGTCGTTCTTCCTGCTTTTGAGGTTGATCGCACTGCTGGATCTGGTACACATTTGAATACCCCTGTGTTGATACATGCTAACTTTTTTCGCTCAGACTTTAATCTCACTGGTCTAGGACGCGGGGGACAACAGGTGTTGAAGGCAAAAGAGGTCTATGCAAAGGCGATCGAGACTCTTGTCGAACTTGCATCGCTGCAAACCGCTTTTACAATCCTAGACGAGGTGATTCGTGCTACGAACAGGCGGGTGAATGCGATCGAGCATATTATCATCCCTCGCCTGGACAATACCATCAAGTATATTATCAGCGAGTTGGACGAGATGGATAGGGAAGAGTTCTTTAGGTTTGTAATTTTTTGCGCAGTCAGGATGCGTCTGATATGTCATAACAGATTAAAGAAAGTGCAAGGAAAGAAGAAGCGGGACACTGCGGCAAGAAGTGCAGCGCAGGCAGAACCACAAGAAGCAACAGCAGAGCAAGAGGAGGTAGAGACCGCGCCTGATTTGTTGCGTAGCAAAGACGAAGACATCATTTTCTGAGTGCTTGGGAACTTGCCAATCTCTCAATTTCGACTACATTGTAATGAAGCATTGACTAATGATCCCCATGTACTTGGGATTTTCGCCATGTACCGTTCTATCTCGCTTTGTTGAGCTTAGATCGTGGTGAGATAAGGTATTTTGATGAATAGCGAAGCAGAGATGAGCATGGATTGTGATTACAAAATCTGGTAAGGTCGCATGAGGCCCCTTGGATAAAACAAGACCATGTAAGCCCATCACTATCGTGAAACTATTGGTTAGTAAAAATTCAGCCATAACATGCGAAAGAGACCAACTTCGACCATTTCCACGTCCCGTGAAGCGGCAGCAGCGGTTTTTGACCTATCCTTCCTGTCCAAAATTGCACGGCTGAGGACACACTCATTCAGCGAAGTCCAGGATGTGTCGCGAGATTAGAACGCACCGATCCTTGTCCAATTTAATGGTGGTAATCACAACGTTGCTGGGGTGAATGCCAATAGGTGCTGTTGCACCGTTCGACTTGTCGCGTTGCACACGGTCGACGTGAATGACCCATTTCTTGCGGTACACTTGTGTTACTTTTCCTTCACGCCCCTTGTATTTTCCTCGGACAATTCTAACCTCATCGTCCTTGCGAATCGGTAATGAACGAGTCTGATCATCGACCTCTTAGGAATGCTTAACAAATCCGCATTTCGAAGCTACGTACGCTGTGCTTGCCACGCAGCTCCTTTGAGAGCGCGGATGACATGATTTTTCGTCGAATGGATGAAGGCGCTGAGAAATGCGCCTTTCGAGATTTGCGCCTTGAGGAAGAGACGTCTGCATGAAACGGAAGACAATTAGTATCTGGCGTGCCTGGTCCATCCGAAGCCCAAACTTGACATCCAGCCGAATTCGCAGCAGGAAACGGCCTATGGACCGCCAACCGCGAGGTATGGGCAACAGTGATTCATTCGCATCATTACTCACCGGCGTTGAACTTCATTTTTGTTGACAGGCTTTCTTCAGGACACCGACGGGGAGGGCGTTCAGCACGCTTTCTGTAAAATCTTGCTCTCACGGTCGGGTTACTGTCTGACCACGTGCCACTATTAAGTACAAGCCTCGTGGTGACAGGCTCCAGTTACTACGACTACACTTTTTACTGATATCATTATGTCGACCGACAAAGTTCGCTCGACGAAGCTCACATTCAAAGGAGAAAAACCGAAAAAGAAGAGAAAGAGAGAAGCGGACGACGTTGGAAGAGCAAGTGGAAGTAAGCGAAGAGATGATGGTGATGATCCCGAAACATGGGTTCTACCTGAAAATCCGTACGAGATTCGTGGCCCCACATTCATTATGCACCCTTCAGATCCATCTCCTGTCTCTGTGAACTTCAACTCTACGGCTACTCGCCTTGTCTTGCATGCGTTGGACAAGGAAAGGCTTGAAGATGGAAGCGAACCTCCGAAGCTCCTGGACAGGATACCGACAGATGTTTCTCAAGTATGGGTTACAACCCGCGTTGCGGGTTCACCAACGATCAATCTGCGTACGGGTACAGGGGAGGGCAAGTTTCTTTCCTGCGACGCCCACGGCTTGGTTTCTGCCGACCGGGACGCTCGGGGTCCTCAAGAAGAATGGACACCAGTTCTTATGCCCGATGGGATGGTTGCTTTCATGAATGTATATGAAAAGTACTTGAGCGTGGACGAGATGGCGGGTGGCGCCTTGCAGCTGAGAGGAGATAGCGATGAAGTAGGCTTCGCGGAACGGTTTTGGATCAAAATTCAGAGCAAGTATAAAAAAGAGGCGAATGAAGAAGAGAAGAAGAAGAAAGAGGGTCAAACTGCACCCCCCACAATCGACGAGACAAGTACAAAGTGCGTTGTTCTGCTTCTGAAATACTATCCATCTTTACCTGCCATTTGCCAGCAAACTCTATCAAACGTGGGGTGCTGGGCGAATTATAACTTCGAAAGAGGATAAGAAAGAGGTATGCTCTTTGCGGCTTGTCATTCCACGTTGCTTACCCATCCTTAATTAGCTCAAACAAGCTCGCAAGGAGGGTCGCCTAGCGGAAGCACTGTTGAATCGTAGAGCGAAACTAAAGAGGTTTGTAATTATAGTCATTGAAAACTTGGACTAAATTCGTCACAGTGATCGATTCTGTTGATGTCGTTATATTCAATGGCATCGGAACACCGCCTCCAGTCCTCTTGCAGCAAAATATTACTCTCGGTCCAATATCCACATACGTTTAATTCTCACTAAACTTGCTGGCCCCATAAGATAGTGCCACAGCTTTCAAAGAATGAGTGTATGCTCCATGAGGCAGCGGATTTGTTGTTTGGTGCAGGGTAGGACGCCTCCGGGGAAGTTGTGTATGAGTATTTCGTATCCTTCATGTTATCAGTGTTACTTATCATGAAAATATCGTACTAGAATATCTTCCCAGGTAGGACCCACCCTCAATTCTTCGATCAGTATGCTATCTACTTCGGATGTACAGCAAATACTTCCGTGAATGTCTATGATCCATAGTCAAACATACTACTTGTTCAACTCGAAGTAGCCCGTTGCTCGTTTGACAGCACTCTAATCGCGCCGTATAGCGCGATCGGAAGCTGTACAGGAAATACGAAGAACCGTCCAAAACCAGGTGTCCGTGGCTGCTTCGATCTTGAATATGCCTCAGTCAACCAGTGCATAATCTCCGGCAAGTAGATCCACTTATACTGTACGCAGCTCACAATCACTGATGTCAACTGACTGCACACTGGCAGGCCCTCCAATATTTCTCCCGATAAGGCATACAACAGCTGTTATAAGAAATACCTTGTGACCATCAAAAACAATTCCCGACATAGGCTTGTCAGCCTAATAGGCATGTCAGCCTAATAGGCATGTCATTCCCCAGACCTGGCAAAATGACATATAAGCGCACCAGCTAGCATTCTTATGAAGCCAAACGGCAGAAGAACAGCCCTGCAAGTGTTGCGTATATTCCGAGGATTTTTTTTCTTTCCCTTACGATGAAACGATGGAAAGTATGAGCTGATTGTCCTGACAACTCAGGCGCTGTCAGAACTGTTGAATTGCCAATAGACCTCTGCTGTCCTTTTGACAGGAATTTGTATGGCGTACACTCGTAATCACTCCCTTGTATATATACATGCGCATGCGTCGACATCGACGCTTGCGAAGCACCCATTTGATGGCTAGACTTATTTGAGTCCAGAAAGCTCAAAAGTTCATTACTATTCTATTCAAACGCTCAGGGAATGTATGAATCGACAATATACGGGATGCTATTGATCGGGATCCAGAGCTGAGTAACTTGAGGGAAAAAACAACAGGGAGACAGACACGGTGCGAATGTATTGATTCTGATGATAATGTTGCGGAGTGTAGATCGCAATCACCGGGAGCGGATAGTAGAAAGATAAAAAGTAAAAAGTGGCAAATTAAAGATCTTCATCGTCATCGGGGAGAGGAACTGCTTCAGCCTAGAAAGAAATTGTACAGAGTGGTCATGAATCTTCGGTTGTTAGAGTACGTACCCGTTTTAACTCTGCCTCATAGGTAGCCATCAGAGTAGCGTCAACAGCGACCTCAGCTGGAGCAAGAGCCGGAGCGGCAACAAATTCAAGAGTGGGGTTACTAGACGAAATCAGATTCCGTACAATCAGAAGGGGACAAACATGACATACCCAACTAACTTCCTTGCCAGCCAAAGGAAGGGTTTCTCAAAATTGTAGTTGGATTTCGCGGAGATCTCAAAGTATTGGAGGTTTTTCTTTCGGTGGAATGTCACCGCCCCAGTTTTGACCTTCCTTTCCTGTTATGATTCAAATGGGGCCCACAATCAGTGTCACTTGATTGAACTAAGATTGAATTGGCACAAACCTTGACGTCTACTTTGTTGCCGCACAGAACAATAGGGATGTTTTCGCAAACACGTTCGAGATCACGATGCCAGTTGGGGACATTCTTGTATGTGATTCTTGATGTCACGTCGAACATAATGATACCACATTGACCTTGGATGTAATATCCATCCCTAAGTCCACCAAACTTTTCCTGCCCTGCAGTATCCCAAACGTTGAAACAGATAGTTCCGAAATTCGTCGAGAACGATAGAGGGTGAACCTCAACACCCAGTGTGGCTGCAGCATCAAAGAGCATGTGAGCGTCAAGCCACAAGGATCGCCCAGGTGAAAGACGAGAAAGATATGACCCATGCGCAATGGAACCCCTACATACCAATATATTTCTTTTCGAATTCACCGGTTAAGTGGCGCTGTAAGATGGTAGGATCAGCAAACGATCTTTGTGCGGTGTCTGTTAGATCGCCTACCTTCACAAAAGTAGTTTTACCAGTACCACCATCACCAACTAAGTTGGAAAGACAGAGAACGCATACGGAACGCGTATTGCAGAAGTTTAGAGGAGAAATTATGAAGACAAAAGGAGATCGGAGCATCGATAGAGGGTTTGAGTGGCAGTTGGCGTTAAAATTGTACACAGCTATGATTCAGGAGTGACGCACGTACCGAGAACAAGCTTGAAGGTAGGGATGGTCGATTCAGTCATACTGGTTTCCAGAAATTTCAAAGAAAAAGAATTCGAAGGAACAGTGATGAGGAGAGGAGGAATATCAAACGAGAAGTTGAAAATCTGCCAGTCAGATTATCTAAAGCCTGGCAACTTCCGGATCCGATTATCATGATTCCGAATGACCTTAGGCTGTTTCCTACTACCAGTAACTACTGTCTCTGAGGTTTCGAAGTCAAAATCAGTCATATCTGGACTAGCGCTTGACTACCATCGGTGCGGTGAGGACCTGACGCAGGTTTTGCTCTCGTGGATCTACCCATCCTTGCAGCCAGCGGTTCCGGAATACGTGACATCGCGCGGATAATCGTCTGTCATAACCTTTAGACTCCTCTAAGACGGGTATAGTCGCCGATGCACGTCTCTCTTCGCGGAGGGAATATCACAAGGCTGTAATGGGACTGGAGGCGTCCTCGAGCTCACACCTGTTTGTTCCCAGTCTCTGCGCGATCTGATGCTCTCGCGATACGTATAAACCTCTCGAATACTCAATCAAAGACAAAAAAGCTAACAGAGCGGCGGAAGCTGAATCGAGGGTGTCTAGTGTGCATCCCATTTATCAACATTATCGTGATCAGAATAACGACTGGTGAGCGCCATTTTACTCACAGGCCCGGGGCAGCGCAAGCCTGAGTCCTTCAGATGGACATGCCTGTACTAAATCGCACCGGCGTACAACTTGAGCCTGGCGATTCGATCTCATCTGGTTCCGTAGCCTCTCATTGTGACCAAACTTCGGCAACCCAAAAGTGATTCTAACGACGTCGTCACGTCGATACTTTGTGGAGTTACAGCATTTCAGAAAGCAGGTGTGCCGGCTCGAATCACCGACATATATCATTAATATATCATGTTCCTGACTCGACTCCGAGGCGCGGTGTGCAGCTGCTTGTACACGAATTAATCGTCCATCGCATTCATGATCCATCGATTCATCGAAGCTACCAAGGCAGGCCTTTAGGCGTAGGTGGATTGTAGACGTTGTAAACTCACATTCTGTGCAGCAATCATGATGAATCATCATGCATCATACATCATGCATATGCATCATGCGGGTAACAATTGCTCAACATTCAACAAGTAAGACTGCCATGTATACTCATGGAGCACGGTCATCAGAACATGGCTTATTCTATTTTCCTCCCAGAAAATTCCCAGTGACTCGCTGCATAGTCCCGACGATTCTCACCATCGTCCTGGAGTACGCACTAGTGGCCGTAGTGCACTCACCTGTCGGCAGCAATAGTCGGCAAGGACAATCCGGAATAACTCCGAATTCCAGTCACTGATCCTGACAAAGATAGGGCTAGATGATGATCCGTTCAGCGGCCTCCTTTCAAGATTGAAATTTGTATTTGCGGTTATGATCAATAGCCTACCCAGGCACAGGTACCTTTCAAAAAATAACTTGTAGCTTATATGTATACAGTATGTATAGTTCATCAAAAATTATCCTCTATTATCCTCCAATAAATCTAACAGATTCTCTTCGGTAATTGAGTTGTGTGTTCCTCGACACTTACTACTCAGGGATATCGAACTTTATTGATGATGATTGATCTCCTAGGAACTCAAGATATAGAAACGATAACACTAGGTTCAAGTCTTATCACATAACGCTTTATGATCAAACCCATGAATATTAAATATGCTTCCGTAAAGGCAAGCATATTGCCTCCAGGACGTGGAAGCAGGTGGAAGTTGGGTGGAAAGCTTTGGAAGGGCTCTTTTAAAAATATCTCGACTCTGATGGGAAAACTTTGTTTCTTTGGTGCCTGTCGGCATCCCGGCATTTCGGCATGGATGACTTCATTTTCGATTGTATGGATGTTCTGCCAGTTGGGGGCTCCGCGCCGGAACTTTCATATACTTACTAAAGGATGGATACCACCTGCTCGTTTCGTTCTGCTTGCATCTTGCTATCCAAGTACCCTCGTCTGTCCCTAGGTCTGTAACCGGCTCCAACATGGTCTCAGGGGAAAAGACCGTCGAAATGCAGTCTAGTAGTGCTCACCAACGAATGCAGCCCGAACAGCCTGAAACCGTCAAAGCAGAACCTGGGTCGTCCTGGAAGCAAGATGAAACCCATATTTTACCCCAAAACCGTCTGGCTATTGTATACTTTCCATCTTTACTGAAGTATATTCTCCGCGAACTGAACCGAATGCCTAGGTCTTTGCTGGTTTTATGGCAACTGTTTTCTTGGCAGCGCTTGATCAGGTCGGTGTGTTGTAGATAATGACCTGATGAAGCGACTTTAACTTGCAGGCTAGACAATTGTTGCCACCGCATTGCCGACGATCGTCAGCCACCTCGGCGGAGGCGCTGGGTACAGCTGGGTGGGGAGGTCAGCACTCGCTATCCCTTGTCATGTCTGAAATCGGTGCTCAATTGTATTCCTACCCAAGCGCTTACCTCCTTACGGCGGCCAGGTTCGTCATTTTAGATTTAATCTCGGTTTTCGATGTAGTTGATTCTGACTGTTTCGAAAGTTTGTCACCACTGTACGGAAAGTTATCCGATCTTATAGGGAGAAAACCTATTCTTTATACTTCAATTGGTTTTTTCTTGGTATGCACTTTGTCTGTTCTGTGGTGCTTTCGCGTTTAAATTGGGTTTTTAGATTGGTTCGGCTTTGTGTGGAGCAGCACAGAACATGGTAGGGCATTTCATGAGCTCATGGTTAAGGACGCCTTACCGAAAATTTGTCACAGAATTGGTTAATCGCGGCTCGAGCTGTACAGGGTATAGGCGGGGGCGGCATTATACAACTCGTCAGAAATTCTAATTTCCTCGCTGTCATGGAAGTTAACACTTTCCTTAAGGTTAACATTACAATAAGCGACATTGTCCCTTTAGAAGAGTATGCCATCTCAACGCTGTGTACAAGATAATCATTGATTGTTTTCCTTCAGACGCGGGAAGTATGGCGGATTAATCGGTACTACGTGGGGCATTGCTAGGTAAATATTCTCGTCCAACTCCTTTGAATCTTTCCGAATATTAAGTTCTTCACACCAGCGTTGTAGGGCCGCTTCTTGGTGGAGTATGCCCCCTTCAGTGTAAATATGGTTCAATTAAATGAAGTCGCTGCACTTAGATCTTCACTGACCATGTTTCATGGAGATGGTGCGTGTTTTATTCTTGTTTAGAGTCGTTGTTTTATTAAATCGCCCATGAAGGTGTTTCTTTATTAACCTGTGAGTCCCGCTTGACAGTATTTTGTCATACCTTCCCTCGGTCTTGAGCTATTTCAATAG
>QOVE01003912.1:0-10023 GCA_003521275.1 Tricholoma sp. MG99 | reverse complement strand
GAAAACCACAAATTGCTCCATGATCATGGTATGACTACTCTCATTCTGTGGGAAAATATATTGCTATGATAATTTAAAAAATGGGGAGCATCGGTTCGCTCCCCACATCTCAATGCCGGATATATGTGATTCACACCTCATAATATAGTGTTAGGAAACCTCAACCTCAACCAAAAATCAGGGAAAGATTGGAGGAATGTTATTAATACTTATAACCTCTCAGATCGTTAATTAGAAGATCATTGGATATGTTTTGGAGCTTAGAAAGTGTTATCAGTGTGGTGGTGATTGGGTGGTGAAACGTAGGACCCGTGGTAAAACGCTTGGTAAGCGATAGTCAAATTTTTTAATCCAACGCCCCTTTGCGCTTGATTTCTCTTTTCTCCAAATTACATGACCACACCCTGAACTGAAAGTGAAAGACTGGATAGTACAAGAGAGGATATGGAAGCATGATTATACTTACGGGTTTCCACTTTCTGTGATAAGCAATTCGTCAAATCGCATCGGAATGATCCTGGTATGTTTCTACCTGTGTCTATTGTCCCTCTGCATACTATCTAGCAGCCCCAGTTTTCCTGAAAACTCTCATGAAACAAGCCGCAATGGCTCACTAAATACATTCCTGTGTGATATGTATTCGTATTCAAATTTCAAGAGCATAGTGTGTTACCCCCACTTTCAAGCTCGTTCTCTATCATTAATCATAACTGCACATAGCGTTGTAGTTTCCACCCAACGTACGATACCCATGGACGACAACAATAAATTTCAGCTGACCAAGGTAGATCCAGGTGTTCCATGCTCTCACCCGTAAACACCCGAATTCCCACTTCCACGACATAGAGCCTGTTCGGATATGGATGTTGAAGCGTATTGAATGGTATATTGAGTCATTTGCATATATTTTGCCGAGATTGCCGGCTGTCAGAGTTATTTAGATGATCAATTGCCCGAGATCAGTGATAACACTGATGACAAATTACGCTGCGATGGACAGACTTTCTGACGATGAACAGCGCCAATTACTTCGACAATGGGTTGCGACGTATGTTACCTTGATCGTCAGCATTATGTTGACTGCTGTTGCCTCTTTGCTGGAATCAGTGTATATTCACAATCCATATCACACATCTGCATTGACTGGAGAAGCATGGGTTATAGAACTACTCTCTGGCCACCCTGATCGTATACAAACTGCGCTTGGAGTAAATCTCCATGTATTCTCAGCTCTTATTTTGGAGCTTCGAGCAGCAGGCCACAAGGAGTCAAAATATGTCTCTCTTGAAGAACAGCTTGCAATTTATCTTTATGCCTGCGTGACAGGCCTGACTATTCGGCATTTGGGAGAGCGTTTTCAGATATCTAATGAGACCATATCACGGTCAGAACTATTTTTCTGCTCACTGAGCTTCTATAACCTTGTACATCAAGCTATTTCCAACAGATGGTTGTTTTCTTATCTTCAGAACCATTCTACAGTAAATATGTACATCTCCCTGGGGCCAACAGTCCAGCTCTACCTTCCGTCCGCTACAATCCTAAATTCTGGCCATTTTTTAAGGATGCCCTTGGTGCACTAGATGGTAGTTACTTTGCCAGCTCACCTCCTCAAGCCCAGCGACCATTTTGCTGAAACCGCAAAGGTTTCATCTCACAAAACTGCCTTTTTGCATGTTCATTTGACTTGCTGTTTCTTTATGCAATGACTGGCTGGGAGGGATCAGCAAATGATGCACATGTCTGGGAAGATGCACGTTCAAAAAATCTTGTCATTCCTGATGGTAAATATTATCTTGCGGATGCTAGCTATCCTTTATGCAAAGAACTCCTCATTCCATACGAAAATGTGCGATATCACCTTGCTGAATGGGGTCGTGCTGGTGTCAGGTATACATCTATGTCATGATATTTCTATATACTTCATTCATATACTTATAACAGGCCTACTACAAAAGAAGAACTCTTCAATCTTCGACATGCTTCAGCTCGTAATGTTATTGAGTGCATCTTTGGTGTTTTGAAGTGCTGCTTCAGAATATTGCATTTAGCTCCCAAGTATAGTATGGAAGTACAAGCACACATTCCAGTCTCATTGGCTGCTCTCCACAATTTTATCCGCATTCATGATCCAAAAGAAGGGCCAATAATTGGGAGTAGTAGCCGTCATTCTCAGGCTACTGATGATGCTGATGGACAGGAAGACTATGTCACACCAGTTTTGCAGGGTGATGAAGGAATGGATGAAAAGCGAGAGCAGATTGCAGAAGCAATGTGGGCTGACTACCAACACATCTGTCAGGAGAGGGGAATCAATGCTGATGATCCATTTGATGGAAATAGCGATACAGACGAGGATGATGAGACTAGTGATGAAGAGAATAGTGATATTGGCTCAAATAATAGTGACAACAGTATATAGCTATCATCTACAACAGGTAATGGACGCAATACAAGGGGCATCTACTAAAAACAGATAGGTGTACAGTGCAGCCAATTCATACATGGAGTCCAATGTTCGACAGAGAAGTTATACACAAATGAAAAAAGTCAACGTTTCAACAAACTTTGAAGCCAAGCCCGTCTCAGTTCATCATTGTTAAGCACAAGATAGACTTCTGCAATTGCAACATTCAATGTGAAATGGTGAATCATCTCAGACTTCTCCTCAATTGTGAGATTGTCATCTCGTTCTTGCAAAAGCATGAAGGCTTTGGTTCTTTGCGTCATCACGAGATCAGGAGTAGGACCAAGGTTTCGTTCCATTACATCAGTGAGGCGGTTGAGAGTTCCCTGCATGCCATGGATCACAATGGCGGGAGTAATCTTCATAGCAATGTTACTGGATGGAGCCCCAATTACTGATGAAGAGGGCTTTCCTGTGGAGTTATGTGTTGAAGCAGTCTGTTTCTTTTTCAGAGGGTTGGACGATGTATGGAGGGTGCTAGAGGGTGCAGAGGGAACAGAGGGCGAAAGCACAGAAAGACTGTGAGAAGCCGGAATAGAAGATGGTGGAGCAGTATCAATATGGGAAGAACTCTCATCATGGTTGTCATGCATCGATGCACCGTCACCAGGAAGCGAAGCATCAGAGTGTTTGCGTTTGCTAGCAGAGAGAGACGACCCAACAGCTGTGTCAACATCCATCTGGTCACTGTTATCACCAAGCGTAGCAGCAGCTTGGATTGTGGACAATGCAGTCATAGCACTGCCACAATCACTGCCATGAGGCAGTGGAGGCACAGCAGACCCTCTCAATTCTGACTGTACATCATGCTGGCCTTGATTGTGAGTTGGTGGTACAGATAAAGATGATGGGGTGAACACACTGCTTCCTATTGCACCAGATATGGGTAAGAGCTCTTCGAATTGTGACAGCCATCGAAATCCTTTGTTATGGAAAGGTTTCAAAGGGTGTTGTCCCTTCAAGATACGAGGCTTCTGTTAGCATCTCAGACTTGTAGGATATGGTATACTTATACGCACTTTGCCCCCAATATATCTATCCCATATCGCCGCTGAAGCAGCATCAACGATATTTGCTCCCTTCTGATTATCCCACGGAGTATTCATGCCAGATTTTGTTTGCCATTGTTGAATTTGGTGGTAGGAACCTTTTAACTACAGCCAGATGTATTAGCAACCTGTGACCCAGACCCGATGAGTGAGATTTACATATGCTCATATATTTTGTCCTGCATGTTTTTCCGGTCTTTGCTGGACCTGTTGTAAAAAGTGGCCGAATATGTTCAGCTGCTGCCTTGAATGTTGGAGCTTTGAACATTCCAGCATCAACCAATTTCGCCTTGTTCGTCACAAGAAAAGCCATGAAAGAATCTGTTTCGGGATCTGTCCAGCTCGTACTAGTAGAGGTAGTGGGAGTCTGAGCCTGAGCTTGCTCTTCAGTAGCCATGAGGAGGATTACACTCTGTACACAGAGAGAGACCAGACCGACAGAAAGGTAGAGAATGTGCTGGATGTATGGTGGTTCCAACGAGGCATTCATGGTTCTTGATTAAAGTACTTCTTGACATTATCCGATGAAAATTAATCAAGACTCCGACTGGCGGCAATCTCGGCAAAGTGTACGCAAATGACTCAACATACCATTCAATATGCTTCAACATCTGTGTCCGAACAGGCTCTTATGCAAAGCGCAGTAATGGTTTGCAAAAGTTTACCATTTTGTCCTCAATTTCCTGATGGAGACAAATTCCGTGGATTGCTTACTAAGCAAAACCAGTTACCAATCCAAATCAGGTGATTTATCAGCTGATTTGCATCGGGTATTGCGACCGTTTCATTGGACACTAAAACCCACTACTAAAGTAGTGGGAATTACTGGGCTTGAATATTTTCCGCAACCCTACGGTGCGTTTCTAGCGAAATCTAAGAATAGCTTACACCTGCCGATGTGTCAGCGGACTTTGAGAAGTTTGGTTAACTCCCCCTTGGGCTCTCGATCATATGATCGTCTTTAGAATGGTTTTTATAGTAGTAGTAGTAGTAGTAGTAGTAGTAGTAGTAGTAGTATATTACCGGCATGGTCCAATCGCTGAACGCCAGGGGTCCGAGAATCGCCGGATGTTATTACGTACATGCAAACTATGTAACTACTATACATCTTCGTCCCGGACCCACGATCACAACTTCCAGCGGGCGAAACGGTCTTCGACGTCGATTACTGGAAAGCCATGACCATGGGCAAGGGGTGCATAACCCCGCTGAGATTTTCTATTTAATTTTTATAGCGGAAGCATCACTTAGTCTAATGGTACAACGTGATGATCGGCCTGGACCGTGACATCGCCACCGGAAGCAAATATAATCCGTCCCCCTATACCTTCCGACCCTCCATGATATGATCTGGTCACATCGCCACCGGAAGCAAATATAATTCCGTCCCGCTATACCTTCCGTCGCAAACGAGACTCAGAGGGCAAAATCATTCGCTATAAGGCTCGACTCGTCGCCAAGGGCTTTAGACAAAGTTTGGTGTCGATTACAAGGACACATTCGCTCCAACGGTCCGTCCGACCACTCTTAGAATTCTCTTATCCTACGGCGCTCAACGGAGTACCTCCATCGAGCAACGTGACGTCAAAAATCCGTATCTTAACGCCTGACTCGAGCCACATATCAACATATATGGAATTACCACCCCTTTTTTCGGAATTCCGTGGGTCACCACTCCAACTCAGGAACAAACCCAAAGTCGTCTGCAAGCTTCTCATGCCACTCTACGTAGTAGGGTCTCCTTGCGGCCGTTATCGCAGCTATCGCCTCCCTCACGCCCGGGCCGCTAAAACGGGAACGGTGCGCAGCTCTAGGCCGGATGCATTTGAGGCCTATCTTATATCTAGCTACATTGTACCCCGCCCGTTTGCAGTAAAGCCGCCACTTCGTAACACGTCGTCTTTCGTTATCGGCCGAATTCTGTCATCCCACACATAGATTGAAAAAACCGAAACCATTTCAGAGATGAGACTCGGACACATAGTGTCTTGGATGCCAAGTCTGGGACTTCGAGGGCCACGGTCAGTCGAACTCTCTTACATCCCAATATTGACTGTGTCGATTTGGAGGCTCACCTGCCCCAGCTTTCCAGGATTCAACGCGGACCTCACTGGAAAGAGATCGCCGATCTGCTTTACACGCCGCTATCTTTCGTCAGCTGACAAGGAACGAAAGACTTCCACGAATCAGATTCCAGTCGACTTTGTTTTCTCAGACGAGGAGAGGGATCTTCTCAAGTTGGCTTTGATGAGAGTCAGCGAAAATCCCTATTCAGCCTACTCTCATTTCGACGAACACACCAGACGCATCATAGCGAGTGATGTTGTCACCGATCGCTTTCGAAAGCTATACGAACAGAAACGCAGCGGCGATATTTATGAGGACCCTTATGTTCTCATGAAAAACTGCCCAGTCAACAATGAACTTCCGAAGCTGAGCTTCGATACGCCTGTTATCGACAAGAGAAATTTGAAAAAGACTCATGTACCTTGGATGCGAAGTCTGGGACTTCGAGGACCACGGTCAGTCGAACTCTCTTACATCCCAATATTGACTGTGTCGATTTGGAGGCTCACCTGCCCCAGCTTTCCAGGATTCGGCGCGGACCTCACTGGAAAGAGATCGCCGATCTGCTTTACACGCCGCTATCTTTCGTCAGCTAACAAGGAACGAAGGACTTCCACGAATCAGATTCCAGTCGACTTTGTTTTCTCAGACGATGAGAGGGATCTTCTTAAGTCTGCTTTGTTGAGAGTCAGCGAAAATCCCTATTCAGCCTACTCTCATTTCGACGAACACATCAAACGCATCATAGCGAGTGATGCTGTCACCGATCGCTTTCGAAAGCTATGCGAACAGAAACGTAGCGGCGATATTTATGAGGACCCTTACGTTCTCATGAAAAACTGCCCAGTCGACGATGAACTTCCGAAGCTGAGCCTCGATACGCCTGTTATCGACAAGAGAAATTTGAAAAAGACTCATGTCGCTGAAGGATTTCTCCAGCTCTATGCGAGATTAATGCAGCAGGAGCCCATCGGGTATATCAACGTGAACGACGGCGATATATTTCAGGATATTCATCCAATGCGGCGAATGTCGCAGACCCAATCACAAAAGGCCTTGGGTACGATTTATTTCCACAAAGACTTAGTAAATCATTTTGTCAGGCCTGACTGGGTCAACATACTTGGACTTAGAGCCAGTCCCGCAAACGAAATTCTTACCAATTTCGTGAAGAACAAGGATCTTTTGGAAGCTCTTTCGACAGAGACGAAAGATATTCTTCGCCAGGAGGTGTTTTATACTCCTTACGACGATCTGACGGCATCATCAGCAAACAAGAAATTAGGCAAGGCCCCCAATCACCGAATTCTCGGCGGGGCAACAGACTATGATTTTCGCTTTTTTGAAAATCGTACTGTGGGGCTTAACGATCAGGCGTGTGAAGCAGTCAGTGATGTTTTGGCGGCGCTGCACAGGCTCAAGCAGCCATTGTTGATTACAAAGGGGGTTTTTATCGGTTCTGCCAATAATGAGAGCGTCCACAACAAGGAGGTCGGTCGAATTGGCGATCCAGATGCGCAGCAAAACCGATGGTTGATGAAGACGGTGAATGTGAGGCGGCTCGATGTTCACCAGCAGCATATGATCGACGGTCAAGTGCGCATTGTGAATGGTTAGACATTTATGCTGTGATTTTTGTACAAATATTTATCGCGTCACGTCACGTTCAATTTCAAACCACCGCCTCACGCGTTTGCACTTTTCTCTAGGCTATGTTCTTCTTTCATAGTTTCCCTTTGATAGTGAACATCAATCAATGAAATGGATGTGTATTTAATCGATCTAAGACTTCTATTCTAAGTATAGTGAACTGAATCCAATGAATACGTTAAACTTTTAGTATTGCTATAACGTCGTTGCAAATCTTTTTAATGCGAATGTTCGACTGCATCTTCATGACTTGCTCCGTTCGTAGCTTCTTCAATGCTGCATGTTTCTCATCTTCAGAATCAAGAACAATGATGATTTCAGGATAATGAGATAGTGAACGCTTTTGACCTTTGTTGATGGCACTGGATCCTCCGCGCTCCTCGTCGTTGTCGTCCCCGCGTCCCTGTCCCGTGGTCTCCCATCCCTGTTATTGTTTCTGGTCCTGGTCCTAGTCGTCCTGTCGTCGTCCCCTCCTCCTAGCCCCCTGGTTCATCATTGAGCACGCACGACCCTGCAAGCAGTGGCTCACAGGGCTGATGTGCGGGTAGTAGGCCATCTGTCGTCGTTGTAGGGCCCTGGTGCTTGTTTTCGTTGTCGTAGGCTGGTTATCCGTTATTGTGGTTGGGCATGAGGCCGTCGTTGTAAACATATGTATAACCTAAAATGAATGAAAATAGTTGATCAATTAAAGAAACAATGTGGAATGTACCTAGGGCACAAACGATATCAGCCCATTTTGAGTGCGATGATTCGTTTACAAGTCTCACTGAGTCGTTTTCGGAGTGTGTGAAATGAATGTTCTGTGTGGTCAGGCATCAAACGTCAACGAAGTTGGTTTACCGATCAATGTGCTGGCTAAGTTCGTCAGCATTCCATTTTTGGGTGGTCACCTGACTTGTCATGGGTTGAGCTGGGCGTGCTGATCCACGGATGACGACTTGGGGGCACGTTCTCATCATCGGAGAAGATAAGAATGATGTCAGAGTCGCAAGGTGGACGCTTTTTGACAGCGGGAGGGATAGCCGAAGACAAACGAATGGTTGGTCAATGGTGATGAAGGAATTCGATGTTTTTTGACAACAGGAGGGGCAGCCGAAGATGAAGGAAGGGTTGGCGATGAAGGAATTCGATGGTTTTTGACGACAGGAGGGACAGCCGAAGATAACGGAAGGGATAATGATGAGGTGGAGGGGGCAGGATCTGACACCAGTTCTACAGCACGTTTCTTGCCCAGGGGCCAAGGGCCCCCTGGATATACGACTTTCACCTGCGAGGTTGTCTCGAAAGTGCAGAGTACTCGTTGGCTCAACGACATGGTTCTCCAAACCTAGACAGTGCTTCACATCCTGCCGTTTGAAGAAAAAACGCCGCCGGTGGACCTCAGCATCAAAAATCCGACCGAGTTTGAACCCATAAACTGAAAACGTTTTTGATGGCCAAAGGGGGTTAGGCTTAGTATCGCGTTGGGGAGGACCATCGAGAAGCGAACGCGGGAGGTCAAGACGAGGAATGGAAGGATGGTAATGTTCCTGTACGCGCCCAGGTTTTCCGGCTACCTTTGACTGAGATCTACTTTTGAGGCGACCGGGGGATATTTGTAATGTTCTTGTACCGTAACATCTCAAGAATATAAAATTTCGCATTTCCGCATTCCCTTCATCCCCATGAGTAAGAGACGTAACTTACCTTATGAGCCGTTTCTGACCCAATTTGTAGAAATACCTCGATTGTGTAGAGCGACATAGCAGTGTGATATGTAGGGCAAGGGGGGTTCTGTGTAGCAGTATGTAGGACAGGGGGGTCTGTACAGTGCTCCGCGGAAGATAACCCTTCACTACATGCACTACAGCGCTACAGCTGTCTGTGGGTGCCTGTGCAGGGCTGCCGCAGACACGTGCAGGGAGGGGAGTTGAGGGGCATGACGTTGCTATATTCCATCACTGGCATCCCCACCATCTCCCACTCATCCGCAACGGCATGTCTCTCACCATCTTCCGATTAATCATGTGGATGAAGATGACGATAAAGGGAGATTAGGAAGCTTACGCCGCATGAGTTGGAGGGTGGAAGAGAATGACCATCAGTTTGGCTGCTGCTGCTACGGATGACGATGACAAAGGGGACGGAGGAGGAGTGGAGGAGAAGGAGGAAGGACCTTGGGAGGCCGAGGACACCTGAACCGATTGTCCTTCGGCTGGATCATGCCAATGACGACGCCCCGTCATCATCACCGAGCCTCCAACTTTGGTCACCCACTCCCCCACCTTACACCACCATCAACATCCTAAACGAGCGGTTAACAAGGCGTTATTTATTACATCTGCCGAACTCGTTACCGTCCTCGCCAACCATCCAACTGTCAATCCGAACGTTTCACATTTCGTTGGCGAGTGGGTGGTCAGATAGTCAGATAGATTGGTTGGGACATCGGATATTGATTGTTGATACATTCACTGAGCATGTAATACAGCACCTTAGACTGCGAATACTATACATGGATTGGATTGGATTGGATTAGAATACCGCGGTACCGCGCCCCAAGGATCAGAGAGGTAGGAATGCCACCGAATATTTTCCGACCTTCACAAGGCTGCCGCAGGAAATTGGAATGGTGGGGAGAGAGAACCCTGAAATCGGCAAGCAATCCGATACAACCTTTAATACAAGAACAGTGTAAATTTCTCTATTTGGATAATTTCTGAATAAATCCAATTGACCCCAAGACAGAACGCTAAACGCCTTGCTGAATGTGCTATGTTGAATGCGCCATGCTGCACGCACTCGAGTCTG
>QOVE01003874.1:0-25008 GCA_003521275.1 Tricholoma sp. MG99 | reverse complement strand
CATGCTTTCTCTTCTTGGTCGAGGGGTAGCTTTCAAGAATAATATTTTCCTCGCTTCTCCCAGAAGTCCCAAGTACGCAAGGCATACAACTGCCAGCTTTCCTGTCCTCGCTTTCCACAGCTCGTCATCAAATCACATTTGCCGAACGTTACTGTGGTATATAT
Organism: Tricholoma sp. MG99; assembly: GCA_003521275.1. Classification (NCBI taxonomy): domain Eukaryota; kingdom Fungi; phylum Basidiomycota; class Agaricomycetes; order Agaricales; family Tricholomataceae; genus Tricholoma; species Tricholoma sp. MG99. The sequence goes on along the minus strand of QOVE01003874.1, from coordinate 24,844 downwards.
GATGATAGAGTACGGTATAATTCTCCTCGTAATAAATTTACATTTTTTGTTTTTTATTTATGTTGCAAGTATTCTGTACCGTCTTGACAAAAAATCTTGATTTCACTGATGAGTGGCACGCGACTTGAGCGACATTGTGACTTGTGGTTTGACGATGGGAGCATCATATGCCAAGCAGAGAACACCTTGTTCAAAGTTCATATGTCGCAGCTAGCCCGGCATTCAGCGTGCTAGCTCAGGAACTCGCAGGATGGGTGATTCTCTGATGACGATAATGTGCATACAACTTGAAATACTCAGCCGCCACGTGCAAGTGCGCCTCAATGTCGGACTCGAAGCGCCACCTTGCATGACTCATGACCAACTCATGTCACAAGTTCCACTGCGACTACGAGCCAGTCGGGTGAAACATCCGTGCCTTCCTCGAATGCCTTGTGAGTACTGTGGTTCTTAAACGTTTCAATCTACTCATATTCAATGGACCCAGAAATCTCTACCAAAGTGTGGTCGTTTCTCAGAAATTGGACAACGACTAACTAGTGTCTGGACAGACTTCTCGTCCAGCATCACACGATGAGCCAAAGCATGTGACAATAGTACGCAGGAATAATCGAGGTGGGCCGAACGATTCGCAATTGTCAGTCTTGATCACCAATACAGTAGCTATAGGTCCAGCGTGCTACGATTCGGAGAAGCAATTAGCCCAGGACATCCTTCAGGACAGGGATACGATGTGAGACCTGACCGCTGTCGATTCACGTTGAAAACTCGATGATGATCTTTCACTCTTTAGAGAAAGGATTGCCAAAGTCTTCGCCGTTTGTTGATGATGCGTGCAGCCATCACCCGGCTTCAAAATTTTAAATCAAGCCGTACCACGAGACATCTCTCGACACAGCTGTCAGCGAGATTGGAGTGATTGAAATCTTTACTTCGCAGGCAATATCTATGATACATGACATGATACGATATACATCGCAAGTACGTTGTGTGATGAAAGAGGCGACCAGTGCCCGTAATGCCAAAAGAGTAAGTAATTAGAAAAAGAATGAAGCAATTTCAAGCTCCCGTTATTCCTCCCTTTACGCCAGTAGCTGTAATACGCGCTGCGGCATCTGCCTGGGTTGTGCAAGTAATTGAAGTGCCAGGCGAATTGACAAGAGGGAGGGCAGCGCAAATCAACGACCCACTGCAAGCTGTAGTAACGAACTTTCCATTCACACACTGTGCAAAACTGGAGCCGACGCAGGCATTAGTTCCGGCTAAACAGGACAGTGGCATCAGAACTGTAGATGAATTCTGTCACGAAAATTCTACCTGTACATGGGGAGTTGGCACTGAGAGTAGCAAACTGGGCGTTAAGCTTCTGCGCGTTGAGGCCGTTTTGGAGTTTGAACCCACCAGCAGCCGCAGCTGGGGATGAGGCGGGCGCAGGTACCGACGAGGAATGTGCAGGTGACGAGGAAGAAGCGTTAGCAGCCGGATTAGGAGACTGCGGGGGAGCACCTGCACCAGCAACACCAGGGTTTTGTGTTGAATCCACCAGTTGTGTTCCGTCAGCAATGGGCCCGCCAGGATTAGCCGGACAAGAGCCTGATGGGCTCAGGGGTGCATTTTTGCCAAAAGGAATGGTTCCTGGTTGACCGACAGCTATGCCACCAACAAAGACCTTCGGGTTGGCGCCTTGGAACTGGCATTGGAACAATCCGTTGAGTTCGGCATTCTTTGGGGCCTGCTGGCAATAAGGTACGCTCTGGGAAGTGGGCTTAAGAAGGAATAATATATTTCAATTATGATATAATGAGGAGATCGAGAAACGCACGGTATTGCGGGGTTGCTGAGCAAAGACCTGAGTCAGGGCGATCAGCTGTGCATTATTTTTCAGAGACTTTGCCAGAGTCATCATGTTGTCTGCTGCATTTTGCTGCTCGCAAGGACCAGGCGCAGCGAGTAAAGTGCTAAATGCAGCAACAGACAGCGGGTTGCATTGAGTACCACCGCCAGCAGCAAGCTGGAAAGCGCACTCGTCAGATGGCAGTAGAACTAATTGGGGGACGACATACACAAGCTTGTTCCCATTTTGCAGTGGCAGCTGAAATCGTCTGAGCGATGCGCTTTTCAAGGATGGGCACACCCTGGACGGTCGAGGCAATCAAGCCAAGGAGAAAGAAAGAGAGCTGAACCATTGCAACTCGTTGAATAAAGGAAAGAGGTTGCACTGAGCAAGTGAATGTGTCGAAGGAATGAAATGAGCGCTGGGCTGGACTGGAAGAAAAGAACACACAAGACGAAGAGGAGAGAAAGAAAGTTGAAAACGGGGTTCAATCAGGCAAGACGAGCTCCTTATATATGGCCATGTCGCTGCGTGGCTATGAAAGGGCAAACAATGAAAGGAAATCTCCACTCGATGGTTGTGAGCACAACATGAAATCTCAGGTTGACCGAGTCTCGATCACCTTCAACAAGTTAGGCGTGACGGTTCTCATGACAGCCATCTCCATTGTTGTGCCGTAAGTACTCTTCCTCGAGTCACCGAGGTCACCGACGGATACTTACAGCTCACACGGTGCTCAGCGCTCATCTTCGGATCATCTAGTAAAGGTTGCTTTGTATTCTTTTTGTAAAAGATCGGTGCCCTGATCGTTGGACCTTTTCAGACCTTTTGCACTCAATGGCAAAAGCTCAGCATCATGATACTTAACGACAACTCGGTGCTCGGTGCCTCATTATAAACCACTTCTTGTTCAAATCATGATCTTGACTCTCGATCCCTTTCTTTTGTATCACTGCACGGTTTTCAACGCTCGACCGCGATCAATGCTGTTTTCTGACGGTTTCCAACTCCAGGCTTGACTCAGACTATTCGAGCGTTCAGACCAAACGTGAGGGGTTCACTCGTGATTGGCCCGTAGCAATACAACATTCCGATACCCTTACGCTGCAGTAGCTGCTGACTCGCTAGGAGCCAAATAGTAAGTGCTGATACTTAGCAGGGTCAACATGTTATAATGGTACTTGTATATTCTGTTCTTTGCATACTGGCTGGTACTGATGCAGTTTTCAGGATAATCTCATCTGCCTAAATGCTCTATCCGTTGATATCCGCTGTTTTTGGGGCCTAATCCAACGGATAAAACTGATCAGAAACCCGGGTGCTCAGTACTTACCACTCGTGGCAAGTAATAACGATGGCATGACTCAAAGAAGAGTGCTTCAGGTCGACAGCCTCTCCGTGACTACGATCTCTGTAGCCAGTCCGTAGCCGCGTATTTGTCATTTGTCTCTGGATATGCTGAAATTTTGTTTATTCTGGAGAGCCTAATGGTAGCTATTCGTGGCAGCCCAAATTATGCCTTCTTGTTATAAAAAAGTCTTAGCCATTGTCACCGTGGATAATGCCGTGGATTATCCGGCCATTCCTTGTGCTCCAGCGGGCCGGCTAAAGGTTGGATTAGTCTAATGTGGGGCGTTGATCTAGACAAATGATCAAGCCCTTCCCAAAGCTCTTCATTTCGACCAACGTATTTCGGGCCTTGCTCTTACTAGAACACACACAATGATCACAGGCGACCCGAGGAATCCTATTTCTCTCTTTACTTTGCATGCTGCCTTGTTCTTTCCCCTCCAGAAGCGCGATCACATGTTGTAGAAGAGCTTCTGTGACACATGTAGAGTGGATGTGGCCGACCACGTACGTACTATCAACAACCACTGTATTCTTTATGTAATCGGTCCCGCTATTAACACACGATCTTAGTTTCCAAAGAGAAGTATGTTACCACATGTTCAGGATTCATCATGATACTGTCACGGCCAGGTACTCTTCTTCGTGGTCAACGGTTACACCATTCTGTCACAGCGCAATCTGGGGATAAAACCAAAAGCCTGCCAGACATGCGGCTCCATCTGCTACTCTCGCAGGATTATGCTCAGCTTTCATTACATAGCGTTAGGCCTTTCGACACTTTCTCGTCTCGTTTACGCAGTCACAGTCACAGTCAGGGCGACGGCGAGCCATCCCATCCCTACTACGTTATGTGAGTGGTCCGAAGTAGTTAGCACACAAGCCTAAAGTGCTGTTCAGGGGGACAGATGTTTGAAGTAAGTTTGCCAATGTTACTCTGATTCACTGGCACTAAAACTAGCGATGTTACCTAGGACATTAGCGTGAGTAGAAGCCTGATATAATTTTGTCAAACCACTGACTTCAACTATAGCACGTGAGATGCGGTTTTCGTTCGCGTCGTTCACGCCATGCTTACTATGACTGACTGTAGAGTGGGGACGGCGGACTCTACGCGGAATGTATGGCTCTCTGATTGAAAGGTCACTGGAGAGCTGATACCAATCTTGCAGTGTTGCAAAACCGTGCATTCCAACAGGTCACACCTGGTAGCTATCGCATGTTCGCGCATTTCTAGTCATCTTCGAACAGATCCGATAAACAGGAACATCTGCCGCACTCAGGGGATGGCAAGCCGTCGACGATGCAATCATCAGGGTCATCCAGGAGGTCAATCCCGTCTCTTCTGCGCTTCCAAACGCACTTCAATTAAACATTCCCTGGAGAACGACTGGTGCAGCTGGGTTTGCAAACACAGGATACTTTGGTAAATATATTAGGGTTTGTTCGAGAGGCCACTTATTAACGCCGTGTAGGCATCAAGGTGACCGCAGGCTCAACATACAACGCGTCGTTTTTCTATAGATTCCCTTCTGCTTCGAGCTTCAAAGGCAAAGTGGTTATCAGTCTTCAAACCGCATCTGGCCCACTTCTGGCGTCAAGTACTGCCTCAATTTCTGGTGCTCAGACGACCTGGCGACAAGTGATGGTTCAGCTCCAGCCCAAAACTTCTCCGAGTTCCACCTCAAATACATTTGTTATTAGTGTTCAAGGTGCTAGTGGACAGTCCATCAATTTTGCAATGTTTTCTCTCTTCCCACCTACTTTTAAGAATAGGCCTAATGGGATGCGAGCAGATATCGCAAATGCAAGTATCTCTCTTGTCAAGTGCTTTTTGCATACCGAAGCTTTACAGGCTCTCGCGGAAATGAAACCTTCGTTTTTCCGCTTCCCGGGTGTGTCTCCATGGTTTACGGGTGAACGACGATAATTTGATATACACTATTATAAGGCGGGAATAATCTTGAGGGTCAGACAGCAGTAACAAGATGGCAATGGAATGCTACGGTACGCTCCTATCATGGTCGATTTCTATATATCAACCTGATCGTTAGTTAAGGTAGGCCCGCTGGTAGACAGACCAGGCTAGTAGTATCAGTTCTACTGCGAAAACTCTCACCAAGACTATGCACAGGGCGCATGGGAGATTGGACTTATGTTAACACAGAGCATGTGTACATTGTCGTGACACTCAACATGAGCTTACTATCTGCACATTTTTAGTGGGTTGGGGCTTTTGGAATACCTCAACTTTTGCGAAGACTTGAACATGCAACCCATCATGGCTGTTTGGGCAGGTACGGAAGGTTCTGGCTCTCAGTAATCTTGTGACTCAACCTTCTTTGTGCAGGCTATGACCTTGGCGGGACGAGTGTCGCAGAAAGTCAGCTTGGCCCCTTTGTACAGCAAGCCATTGACCAGGTCTTTTTCTTTTTCTTTTTTGAAAAAAATGGTCAATCCCTGCTTCTGATATTGATGCTGCTAGATCAACTTTGTGGTTGGCGATCCTTCCAAGAGTGCTCCAGGTTCGATTCCTGAGATAACTATAGCCATCAAGGTGCTAATTGTATCCTGGAATATTAGCGGCGTTACGAGCATCACTCGGCCACCCTGAACCGTTCGCCCTGAAATATGTAGAAGTTGGAAATGAGGTGCGTTGCTTGAATAGCCGTCTCTCAAAGGTCTCTGGATCTTGCTAAGGTACTCTGAGCAGGATTTCTTTGCATCATCGACGTTCGTATCAGGTTTCGAAAATTTGCTTGCTGATTTTTACTTTTAGACAGATATGTATATCGCTGGCAAAATTTCGTTAATGCCCTGAAAGCTATGTTCCCTGGCATCCGTGGGTGTATTTGTAAATTGTTGTATACTTGTGGTTGTTGGCCTGAATTTTTCTAGAATTCATAGCCACCTCGTCTGTATCGAACCTAATTTTGTCACCACAGCCTACAGAGTGGGATGTTCATGTTTATCAAACACCAAGTAGGTGCTTTTGTTTACTTGTCAGAAATTGCTGACTACCTCAACTAGCTTGGTTTGCTCGGAATTCATTTTATTATGACGGATTTCAAGTAAGCTGCAGTGAGGTAACCTATTGTTGCCCCTGTCTTATGAGTCACGTTTAGCGTAACGGAACGAAGTACTTCGAAGGAGAATACGCCAGTATCTCGACAAACGCCAGTGACTTATTTGGTTCCCCGGCCACTGGTCGACTTATCTATCCAACCATGCAAAGTATGGAATCTCTTCCTGTTATTGATGACCGCTAATACAAGTTACAGGCTCGTCTGCAGAAGCCGCGTTTATGACAGGCTTAGAGAGAAACAGCGACATTGTGTACGTTTGTCACGGTTCATGTATATCTATGTAGATACACTCTTTGACAATGTCCATAGCTTTGCGGCCTCGTATGCTCCCTTGCTCAATGTGCGAAAGATATGTCCTTTATTTGTGAATTACATGCTAATGATTTGGCAGCATGTGTTTGACTCTCAGTGGGTGAGTCCAAATTACTATCGGTCGTTCGACTACATCATATATCCTGAGACCGATAGACACCCAACTTGATCAGCTTTGAGTAAGTTGTATTCTACTATTGCTCACTAGCTTGAACTGTAGTAACTTGACTATGCGTAGCTCGGGAGCTGTATATCGCTCAACAAGTTTCTATGTGCAAAAGGTGCCATACCTCTGACTGTATCCTTAAAATATCCGTCACTAACATCTCGTCCTTAGCTTTTTAGCCTCAACAGAGGAGATGAATACCTGCCAAGCACTCTACCGAATCAGCAAGGAACTCTCTTCTGGAGTGTCGTGCGCAATACTTCATCCCATCAGGTCATCATAAAGGTGAGTCTAAATCACATAGTTTACGCGAGTACTTCTACTATATCGTCTCCCTGCGTAGGTATCAAACACCGTTAGCGCAGCGGCCTCCATCACATTTGTCCTTCCCTTTCCATTCGTCTCTACCACAGGAACAGTCCAGGTTTTGACTGGCGCGAAGGCTGCGAGTAATACACCTACTGCCCCGAACTCTGTTGTCCCGCAGGACCCCCGCACCATCGCTACCGGACAGACATTCGAGTATACAGCACCAGGATTTAGTGTCAGCATCCTGACCATCGCAGCTAACTAATACTATCGTATGGGAGTCTCAATGTCGAAAGCAGGTTCTACCCCTATTGGGTGTGTGTTGTCCGGGACACGCTCAAAGTTTATACATTATTACATAGCTGTGTGGTCAAATTAAACGTGTGGATATTGGACTTTCAATGTTGATACAATTTTCAAGCTCCCCGCACGTAGTCGCATAAATTAAAAATGCACAGTAGGTAAGTAAGAGTCAGCACTAGTAATTGCAATATATTTACAATGTCTCTAATGTGAAATATTTAACGAGCGGTGCGGGAAGCTGACTATTGCTGTTAAAAATACAGGCAGTGACTTACTATTCCATGCTATCCAGCTGAATCATGTCCCATCGGTGAACTGACAGGGGGGATGTCTAATCGGAACCACATAGGAATTGATTTCCAGATTTTCTCTCGTTCCCTAGTTGCCCAAGACTCTAGCGATTTTGCACAAGCCTTGCATTCCGAAAACTCCGCACTCTTGAGTTGCCCAAGCTCTTCGGCAACATAAAGCGGATCACAACAACCTCGCTCACGATCAAATAGGTAATGTTGTGTTGCGAGATCGACTAGCTCTGAAAAGTCCTTTCGACAAGCAGCTGCAGAGATGCAAACTCCGCCGAGCGAAGTCCTCCGTATATGTGCGTGCGTACTTAGCTGCTGCGGTCGGACTTGTTGACTGCTACCCATGGCTGTTATTAAGGAAGTGATTGTTTGTTGCGCTACCTCCTTGCCCAAGCAGAGTCGTTGCAGATCCATCACAGAGAGCATAGACGCAGAATGGAGAGGTCGATACAAGGGGTCTTCCTCTGTGGGCTCGAAGATTTGAGAATATGAATACCGAGATAGGTCATAGAACGCGGCTGGTAGAAGGGACGGTGCATCGACTTCTCTAGCTAAGTTAATGACAGCCTGGAGCAAGGTTCAGCTACAGAGACACGATGAATAAAACTAGACTCGCCATGGGATGAGGATATAGATGTCCGCCACTTAATGCAGAGTCGTTTTCATGCGCTCTTGCCATATCTTCTCGCATATCCCATGTCTTCAGATCAGACGGCCATGCGATACTAAGATGTGCGAGCGCTTTCGCACGCAAGGACTCGATGATGTACTTTGTGGATAGACGAAGAATCCCGGATACGGTTCGAAAGTCCTCAAATCCATTATCTCCGAAATTGCTTTGTGCGCTGAACTTGAGTTAATTTCTCCCGCAACAGAAAGGTAATCAACGCACGGTCCATCATACAGTGCAGTCAGCAAATTCCCGACATCCTCCGCAGTATCATGAAGTTGAATAACTGGAGTTTTGTGCGATTGTTGCGAACTACCAGTGCAGGTGGAAGACAGATCGGTGCCACTGCAGCAGGTTGAAACAGGTTGCGGCAGCGAAAACATATCTCTGAAACACACTGAATGCCGGGCTAGCTGCGACATATGAACTTTGAACAAGGTGTTCTCTGCTTGGCATATGACGCTCCCATCGTCAAACCACAAGTCACAATGTCGCTCAAGTTGCGTGCCACTGGCCTTGGATTGAGGTGAAGTGAGAATGTGAGCTGAAAACTCCTCGATGTCATAGTACTGCATGCCAGGGAGTTTAGATTCGGGAGTATCTAGATCTGACTGCATTCGTAATAGTTGTTTGGAACTCGATGGGAAAGGAGCCATGTATAGAGGGCCAAATTTCATATCATTCGATATGATATGATCAAGTAAAGATTCGACGACACCAAAAAGGGAAGGTCCTCCATAACATTTAGGCATGCACATCACTGGCATGTTGTGCTCAATGACAGAGAATCACTACCTATTTTTTCATCTAATTTATCCAGCAATCCTGTGAGTTCCTGAGCCTCTAAGATTAGTTGGCTGATCATGCCCTGGACGCTCCTGTCCGCATCTCTAGGAGTTTCCTCCTTGAAGCTCAGATTGTTCACAGCGGACTCTACAACCTGGCTCCATGTTGTTCCTTGCTTCGCTAACTCTTCAACAAGTTGATCCTTGATTCTTCTACAAGCGCCAGCACCATCATAACCGAAACCGGTGTAGACTTGCACAAGCGATGCACCTGCTTTTGCATAGTCTAGTGCATCTGCCCCGGAGGAGATACCTCCACACCCTATCAAGGGAATGGAAGCAGGGAGGTGGGACCGAAGTGTTCTCAGGGCCTTCAAAGAGTATGGTTTGACAGGTGCACCAGACAGACCACCCATTTGTGTTTTATTGGCTAAACTGGTCATTCAGACGAATAATGGATATGCAACCGAGGAACTCACGATCCATAAGGTTCGCAGGTCTCTGCGTCGTTGTATTGCTCACTATCACTCCGTCAATGGTGCTATTCTTTATGACAGCCGCGATATCCATTAGCTGAGACTCGTTGAGATCTGGAGCGATCTTTAAAACTAGCCTCGGCTTTCGAGCGGTGATATCCGAAATGGGTAGTTCATCTCGTGCCTTTGTCACCCCAGCGAGAAGCTGTTGCAGAAGTTCACGGTTCTGTAGTCCTCTAGAGAAGTATCAATTATCGTCAATGAGCGAGGTGCATTAACAAGCTTACCGCAGGCCAGGCGTGTTGGGACTAGAGACATTGACCACAAGAACATCTGAATACGGGCCAAATGTGCGAACTCCGGCAACAAAGTCATCGATGGAATCTGCAGGAGATTCCTTATTTCTACCAAGGTTGACGGCAAGAAGTGAACCTGGCCGGAGAGCAGCGGTTTCGTGCTCTGATTGAAAGGCGGGGATTCGGGCGCGTAGTCGTGATAACATAGAAGTATGGCCCTGGGATGGGAATCCATAACGATTGATTAGCCCTGAATCTTCGTTAAGGATAAATACACGAGGACGGGGGTTTCCAGGCTGAGTCAGAGGTAGTTAGATTTAATTATTTTCAATGCAATTTACGCTGCGTACTTGCGGTTTTGGTGTGACACTTCCAATTTCAACCCAGCTAAAACCAAGATTGAAGAGACCTGAAGTGATCAGTGTGCAGATAGCAAGATACTCATTGAAGTGACGTACCATCAACGGCCTCACCGTCCTTGTCAAATCCAGCAGCTAGTCCAACAGGATTTGAGATTACTTGTCCCCATAACTGACAAAGACATTGTGACTTTATTTAGCAAGGAAGAACATTTATAAGCACCTTAAATTCTAATCGGTGGTCATCTGGCAATGGGTCTCTTGGTCCTAGCCCACTTCTCAACACCTTTACAGCAATCTTGTGTCCGATTTCCGCGTCTAGAGTATGACGCAGTAATGGCGTCAGAAAATACCGATGGAGAGCTGACCGTGCATCAAGGTAGTAGACAGCAAGCAGGCCCGTGGATAGCACAAATGCGGTTGCATAGAGACCTGTCCGCAAAGGGGATCGCCTTACAGTTGTCCTGTTTGTAAAAAGAGACCTAGACGAAAGATAACTTCTTGGAAAGCTATGAGACGTTGGTTTTTGGGCTATACCTCTGAGAAACGTTGACATCGTCTCAGGTTCATGCCAGTGCGCGACAGTGCGCGTGTGGCCGTCTTTGGCCGAAAATGTTTGTTTGTTCCGAGTGTCGGCGTCGATGCCCTGCAATTACATTATAAACGTATGTAATACTGTACATGTACAATATTACAATACTGAATCGATACAACCAAATCACTAGTAGCAGTACCCGTTCCTAGTTGCGCGCATAGTTTTTATGAAGTTCTACACTTTCCACAACAACTTGAAGATCTTTCAGATTCTTTCTAGTGGGTTGAAAAAGAGTGATGAGAGTGGGATTCGAACCCACGCCACCGAAGTGACCAGATATACTGGACAGCTACTGTCCTGGTCATTCATTCCTTAGTCTGGCGCCTTAGACCGCTCGGCCATCTCACCAACAAATGATGTGGATTTAACTGTGTATATTGGACTCATACGTTGACATACTTCTTTGACACTTTGCACTTGGTGCCTGGGTTTTATCCATTTGTGGTTCCGTGGTCAGTGGGCTCGTACATATTTGCAGGGCTTACACCGCCTCATCATTGTCATTGTTCTAGTTCTACTTATGGGGTAGGTTGACGTACTTAGCCACCGTAATTTCAGACTCAGACTCCAAGTCACTCCGGAATTATATGTTATTTTCCATTGTTCTCGAGTCGGCTGCCCAGTGTGCCCGGTGGCTCCCTCTGACAATGTTTGAAAATGGGCCTTGCACCTGTTACTTAAATACTGGCGCTTCTCGATCTCCAAGCTACCGCTTTCTCAAGTCTTAATCATAAAGCCTTCCCTTCTTTTTTTGGCTTTTCTACCTTTACATAGCTGGCGGCAAGCCTCGGTGTGACCTCAGACCTGTAACAGTCCAATCGACACAATGACCATCATCCCTTTCAGTCTTTCTTATCTCGTCCTCACGCCTCGACGCGTTCGATTGCCAGGAGATAGGCTACTTCAGCCATCTACAGAAAGAACTTCGTGAGTGCAGTGTGCACACTAGTGTTTCTGCGTCCTTAGTCGCAATTCTGATAATAATAGTCATAGCGAGCCTCTCTTCAGTCAGTGGACAACTCGCTTAACATTCAAATCCAAGTCGTTTCGTCCAAGTGCTTCGAGCCATGTAGAGCCGCCTGTAGATGAAATGGCAACTGTAGAGCTCTAGAGGAAGGAGGGATGACGGACTGATTTGACCCCTGATCTCTATACTATCTTTGAGGACGTGATGTGTATGGACTTGTGTGGTGCATAGTACCAGCTCTGAAAGTTATTTCATACCTCGTTTGGGTCATATGTAATTCAGTCGTCGAAAGTAAATTACTTGTGTGTAGCAAGAAGCATTACGTATAGCCAGACATTATTCAAAGCTTAAACGAATAGTTATGTACCATAGGGTCTTACTATTAGGGCGTGCATGAAGACAGGTAAGTATTTGCAGAAACAGGATATGTTGAGATGCTCATGTGGAGGGTGGCAAATCGGCGTTGACGGTAGGGGGTGATGCGCTTGCGTTGGAGAACATGGCTTTCAGCGTCATCTCGCTCCGCTTTTGTCTAACGCGCTCAACTTCCTCTGCACCTCCCGTCATCTTCAGTCGCTTGCCGCCAACAAACTCAGTCAGCTCAGCATGCAGCTCCGAATCAGCTCGAGCCGCGAGTTCCTTTTGCCTATTCCTCTGGTTTGCTTCGATGGCTTTCATACGTTTCTCGGCATCTACTGCAGCTCCTCGGATCTCGAGCATAACGGTACTTAGACCATTGTGGCCCTCTTCAGGGGGTGGTGCCTTGAAGCCGCGGTTTCGAGGTGCCTGCCTCGCTTTGATGGACCCGTTGGGTCCAGGAGTACGTAGTGAAATGATTTGCTCTATGTGACCATACACCTCCACCACCGCCTTGTGATCTTCAACAAGATCAGCCAAGAACTCTTCTTGATGTGTGAGAAACTGCTGTTCTTCGACGATATTCTGCAATTCTTCTTCCCATGTCTTCTTCCACATCGGCTTAATCGTCTTGATATGCTCTTTCAAACTCTCAAGCTCGCCAGCGACAGTGTCGATGTCCTTCTTGATGCTCTTGACATATTGCTCTTTGGGTGTCGTTTGTCTCTTCGTCACGTCATCTTTAATTCCTTCGACAATGTCAAGCAGCTTCTCTACATTTGTCAACACCGTTTGACTCCTGACATCAAGCTTTTTCTTGCCCGAATCAATATATCCTCTCGCTCCACCAATATTTGTGCTTGCCAGCTGCTTCACAGACTGAGTCTGACTTCGCATCGTAGTCAACGATTCTTTAGTTTGCTTCATAAACTCGGTGTACAGCTGGCGCATAACGCCAAGATCGCGACGTAAGTTCTGAACTTCATCGAATTGCGTCTTTAGGTCGGTCACCACGCGACTCGTATAATCTGACAGCATTGAACCGCCTGTCATTTGTGGTTGAAGAGATTGACCCGTCATCTGTGGCTGAATATTACTGGTAATCGAAGATGAGGAAGGCATAGAGAAAGGAGGAGCGGGTGAGTCGCTAACGAAGCGTGACAGGCGTCTAGCAACGGATTGGAACTGGCGGTCAGTAGGTCGATTTGGAAGTGGGGTGCTTTCTGCGAGAGGCTCGGCAATAATTTGAGGAGGGTGTCGATTACTAGCGGACACGGCGGTTCTCAAGTCCTTGATATCTTTCGATAGGTTCGAAATCTGCGAGTCGATATGTTGTTTGATTTGATCCAGAGCTACTCGTGATGCCTCGTTAATTGCAATACAGCCAAAGACAAGTGAAACGCACGCTCTATGTTGAGAGACAGTAGACATTTCTCCTTGACTTCTTCAGTATTTTCGAGCTCATACTGGACGCCGCTCGAAGGATCGCGAATGTAGATTGCAGGAAAATTCTCCTGGCCAGGATTATACGAGAACTTGTCCACAAATAAAACTCGAAGCGAAGCAAAGGATATATTTGGCTCCAGGGCCGCTTTCTTTACCTCCCGACCGAGCTGCAAAAATACAGTTATCCGAGAAGCGCCAGCCTGAGGTTCGGGAGTGTTATCAGTAGAACGCTGTTGTTCACTTGCTTCGATTGTTGCCAGATGTTCTTGCATCATAGGCGGAGGAGGAGGCAGAACTGGTGGTGTTGCTGGTGTTCTTTCAGGGGTAGCTGGTCTTGGTTTTGAACGCGCCCTCGAGACCGCCTCGCGCTGCGGGGGTTCTAGTGCATCTTCATCGTCAACCTCAGTTAGTACAGCAAGCTCTCCAGGTGTCAGTGCCGAAGATACAGCCAATGAGCGCCTATTATTTGGATGACCACGCTGTGAACGTTCCCGTGTCGCTGAAACTCCTGTCATTTTCGATATATTGAAAGTAGAGAATCGTTTGGAAGCACGTCGTTCAAGCACATCACTTCTTTGGAGTGCGGCCAACGAGTTAGCCATGGCAGGTGGGAGCTCCTGAGGCGGATCAGGCGGCGGTGTAGAGGGGCCGCTATGATGATCGGAATGGGGGCTAGATGGTTCCACTACAACAGAAGGGGGCGAGACGGGCTTGTCCACAAGAGAGTATCGCTTCACATGAGGTGGGACAGCAGACGGTGGTGGGGATTGAAATGCGGGGGCAGACTCAGGATCAGGTGGCTGCTCAGAAAGTGTCTCCGGATATGGCTCAGCTGGGAAAGTCGTTTTTGCGGGAACATGTTCATGGTAGTTACGAGGCGGGGGCTCGGAGAAGGTCGAAGTTCGATCTTCATTCACTGGTTGGCTAGGTGGTTGAAACTGTTCGGGAAGACCTGGAGTGAAACCGCCGACGAAAGCATCTTCGTCGGGTGCAACTTGCGTATGCGATTGGGGATCTCTCCTTCTGCCCGATGAAGGTGCACTTCTCCGAGATCCGCTATCTCTTTCAAGCCTATCGCCTTCGGTGACTGTACGCGATAGCTGTGAGCGATGAGTACGGGCAGATCGCTCTCCACGCGACGATCGACTCTCATTCCTCTCATGACCTGCTGACGAACCAGCCTGTTCCGATGCACGACGCTGTTCAGACACTATCCTTCGATAAAGAGATTGTTTCGTCCGAAGTCCTTGCAATAGGTTTGTTATGATCTCTCGTACAGTCGGAAGGTAGAGTTCGAGATTCTCCGCTGTAGCATCCTCGGCGAGACATTGCTCAAGGACAGTCCGAAGATCATCAGGTACTGACATGAGTTCACTAAAGTAAATGATGAGCACTTAGCCAAGATATCAGCGAGATGAATAAATCCACCTCATATCAATTCCAAATGCTGCAAATGCGGCGACTGCCTCATTGAAGTCGTTCCCAAGGCGAACATATACATCGCTCACATGAATTTCATCTACCTTCAATTGACTCCACAATGTAAGCGCTTCAAGCAGTTGTTTGATGGACACTAAGAGCCGAGTTACTGCTGACTCCACTGGCGGCTTCAAGACGAACCAGCTTCAGCATATTATCATTGAACTAGTAAGGAGCTCACATGAGTGGCTTGTCGTGCGCCTCTTTCATTGCGTCCTGATGATGACGAATGCGTCGATGATACTGACGGATTATCGCGACGAGATGAATGGCCATGGTTCCCGTTTGACCTAGATGACATTTAGGGAGTATGGCAGGAAAGAAGAAAGGCCCGAGGGGAAAGATGACGATGGTGCGGTAGGAGTATAGCAGCCTGGTGCCAGCTTCACAAGCCTGTCTTCATCTGTCTAACTTGAAATCAAGTCTTGAGGTTCAATTGATCAAATGCTAATGCCATTTGGGCCAAACAAGTCGCATACCGTGCGAAATTCACTCATACCCGACTTGCATATCCTCCAAGTCTGAATTACATACATTCGCATCGTCAATAAATATTCTATATACATATCTAAGCTACCGAGGAGCTCCTTTGCCAGTCAAGGTCATCCGATCAACGATCTCATTCTTTTCTGTTCGCTTGTACGTCTTGATGGTCTCTCCGTAATCTGATATATCATACACCCGGAACCGACGGTCAAATCTGATGGACCATTTTGATTAGAAAACAAAGAAAGATCTTATGCACAGGCTCACCCTATCTTCCCGTATCCCGAGTAGGAACTAAGCGTACAAAGATTAGCATTTGACGCGAAGACAAATCTAGCAACATACCCTCCGCCACCGAAGCAAAGCCATACACCTTTCACCCGCTTACAGTTTTCTGTCACTGGAGAGGAAAACAGGTCAATAAGCTGCCCGTGCGAAGTAAAGGTGAAGAATACCATGACAGTGTCCATTCCCTACTGCTTTAACTTCGAGAGCATTTCCTTTTGCAGTATGGTCGTTTTCCGGGGCTTTCAAAATGCCTTTCTCGAAAAAACCGTCGTTTCCCTTGGCATTGCCAGGCTTCTCTTCTCCAGATATACCGACATCCAAAGGCTTTCCTGTTTGCGAGTCGGTATCGGCTTGAGAGTAGGACTCGGGGCTGAGACTATTTGTCAGAAAAAGGAAATGCCAATATAATGTAGCACTGTACAGAGGAATATGGAAAAACATCAAAGCGTTTGGCTTCGCGAGTCTTTTAACGTCGGGAACAAGTTGATCTTGGCGTTTTCGCCATATGTTTCCCAGATCCCTGGCAGAATCAGGCGTAAATGGTCGCTCGATCTGGTTGATTGATGCTGCACAGTTCGTTCAGGAGGGTCAAAGGCAGCTAACAGGAGCCCTATACTTACCTGATCTCTGCAGAAACCAGTTGATTTGACTCTGGGATGTACCAAATTAGCATTGGACACGTCACCAATCCGCCCACTTACATCTCGAATCCAATCATAGGCAGTCGGCTGGAAGAAGCCGAAGAAATCCCAAAACCCATCTGAGTAGGCTCCAGAGTCTAAGAAATAAAGAGTCAACAGGTGCATCTTTGAGCTGTGAGGTGTCCGATTTGGAAAGACAAGAAATCAGCCAGCAACAGGATGAAACAGACATACACACTTACGCATCGGCGCTCATGACTTTCAAGACATAATTACCGACCCCATGCACATCCTTCGGCCCCCTCTCAACAAGACTATACGGCAAAGCTTTCATTAAAGTGAGCTGTTCTTCTCTCGATATTCCGTCTTCAGCATCATGATTGCCGAAAACAGCGGCCCACGGAATTCCTTTCTCGGTTACCGCCTTGGCAAACTTTGCCAGAACGGACTTTGGATCCCAGGAAGTTCCTTGGCCATTCAGTTGATCACCGGAGAATACAATCAGGTCTGGCTTTTCTTCTGATATGGCGTTTGAGAGGAGCGATGTGGTAAGATTGTCTGAATGCCGGCAAGGATTCAAGAGCGTGTCGCGACAAAGTCCTTGAGAGACAGAGTAGTGCAGGTCAGCGACTTGAAGAATCTTAAAATTTCCTGCATGGGAAAAGTGAAGCGGCGGGGCGCGTGGAGGTACTGAAACAAATATAGTAAGCCAGGAAGTAGATTATGTTGGAAGGTACTCACCTTTCACACCACGGCGATAGGTCAGCCAAGTAGCCTCCACCTTACTTGTTTCTGGCATGGTAGCTGGTTCAAGTTTCTCAAACCCATACCAAGGGACGTCCTCTCCATACAGGACATCGATTTCTGTAATAATCTGAGCTCGCTCTTCCGTAGTCATTTCAGCCGCCGTCTTTCCTATGCGATACCACAAGAAAAGAGGCGAGGATTTATATATTCCTGTTCTGACTGATGTCGAAACCTTCCGCCAGCCATTTTGAGAGTCTAACTCCTCATGTGCAGGAAGAAGGCGCAAATCCGTGATAAGATTGATATCTTGTCTTCTTGTCCGACGATAATATACATTCTAAGTCGTGTAAGCATTGAGTTGGAGACGATTGATGGACATACGCACCAGCCACCCAGCCCACATGCCAGCTTCAAGATTTAGATCCCGAGCCACACGTACCCACTTCCCTCTTATAGCATCCTGTTCTGTCGTAGAATGAGGCGTACAAGTATCACCAGCTAGAGAAGGCTTAATATAGCACTTGGTGATAGTGATTTCGGACACTAAAGAGTCTTGTCAAGCAAATTCCGTTGCACAACAGTGTCATCAGACGTACATCCAGTATTGTGGGGGAGAAGAGGAGCCCACACGTCCAGAGGTAAAGTCGATGCATCAAAACCACTTTCTGGAGCTGTGACATTCCACCAGTCGACTTGTTCGGTGCCATTAGATAGATCAGAAGATCCAGTTCCCGACACGTTGGTCGATTCTGCACTACTATGATTCTGCGTGGGCATTGTGATGACATCCCATGACTGCCATCCTAGCCGTTGAATCACCCCAGGACCTGGGGACGGTTGTTGCAAGATGAAGATAGAAGTGAGGATAAAAGAGAAGCCAATGAAAGTGGATATTAGTCCAGACATAGACTTCACAAAACGAAACAAAGGACTAAGGAGCGGCGCCATGACTTTGCGAGCACCGTCAGACTAGGCTGACTCGAAACGACAGAGAAACCGAGGGGAAACTTATTTGTGACGACATTGCATATGGCATGGTAACGCAACTGTAACATATGAAATCCACGTGACCACAGACAACTTGAACTTTTGCCCATAGACTGAGACTCGAGTTCCTAGCCTAGTGTCGCCAATATGCAGGCTCTCGGTCTCTGTGGCCGACGACTGTTCTCAACAAAATCACCAATCATACTACCCGATGCTGCTCGGGTTGCGCGAACAGCTTCCACTCCACTTGCTGTCCGACTTCGCCGACGTAAAAAATTTGGCCCCGTGGCAGTAGGAGCTTCAGACGCTACACCCGAAGGTCTGACACCCTCCGAACTGGCACGATATCAACGCCTACGTGCCAAGGGAGAACTTACAACAGCGGATGGACAAGATGTTACAGAGTCTGATTGGTTGCAAAGTCTAAACGACAAAAGATCTCGCATACGTGGGATCAAGACCATGCAACGAGATGGAGTTGAAGAGAAGAAGGTCGTCGGCCAACGGGTTTATCTCCCAAATATCATCTTTCGTCTAGTGCGAAACAACACTCCTCCTGGCCAACCTTATAATCCCTACGAAGCGACATTCCGCATCCCTAACTCTGTCACAAAAACAGACGTTCGCTCATACCTTCTTTCCGTTTATGGGGTCAAAACCACATATATCCGCACAGACAACTATTATTCACCTAGGTCTAAACTAGGTATGACAGGCAAGTCATTCAAGACCTACAAACGTGCGGTAGTGGGTTTGGTTGACCCGTTTTACTACCCTTTTCGGATGGAAGACATGGAGATAAAGGAGAGGAAAGAGAGAGAGAAATGGATTGAGGATCATTTCCACCTTGGAGCTACCCGTGCTTTGCAGAAATACGAACTACTCAGGCTCTCGAAAGGTGCAGAGAAGAAGAGGTGGAAGTGGAAGGAACCTTCAGCGATCAGGCGGTCAGATATTTTGAGACTTGTTGCAGAGAAGCGGGCGAGGAGAGAAGGACTTATTTCTGACCAAACTACTCTTTGGCAGCAGATGCGGGAGAGAGGCGAACCCATTACCATTAACAAACCCGACGCTCCCTCTCCAGACAGTATAGTCGCGAATTAAATTTCTTTTGAATTGCATCACATGACTGACTTGCAGTACTCAGTAGACGCTGTGGTTGAGCAAGTATTTGGCAAGTATGTATATTCTCCTCTTTCTTCTATCCTTTCTCTCCTATCAAGCTGGTGCTGCGCATCTCTATCATCCTCGTTTCCCATCTTCTCATTGTCAACCTCTTTCTACCACATTTTCTTCATCGTCTGTGTCCAACCTCCTTTCCAATCCATCCTCGCCAGCACCGTTTATTGCGATAAGTCCACATAGTTCGTATAAAACCACGCCACGCGGTTTGGAATTGTACTTGAAAGCCCCAAAGGGAACCATCAAAACGGAGGATGGCGTCAACGACAAAACGGCGGCAGGTGCCACTATAAACTCTACTTTTACTATCTTGTACGTTTCGCTATCTCATGTTGAGCCACGCAATATTCACGTCGTACACAGGCATGGCAAAGTTTCATTTCAGATAAGGGCACCCATTACTGCTGGCGTGGTCACTGCTGCTATTCTCATTGGTTAGTGGAAATTTCTACTGACCATCCAGTCCTCCTCATCTCCTTGTAGGAGAATATGATGAGATCGATATCGAAATCCTCGGCGGGGACAAGAAGCACTGGCAAACGAACACATTTGTACACTCGCCGGGGGACAATAGCCCGATGTATGGTGTCTTCAGCAGCATTGAAAAACTTCCTGGAGATTCTACACAAAACACTAGCCAGTCCCACGCGTACACAATTGACTGGGACGAACATAGGATTGAATGGAGCATCGATGGAAACGTTTGCCGTGTGTTGAAACGAGGTATTCACTAACTCAGCCTCTTCGTGACACGCTGAATTTTAACAATTGAGATTATTTAAGAGGACACTTGGAAGAATGGAACCCAGCATTATCCGTCACAGCCTGCGCGCATCCAACTAGGAATCTGGGATGCCAGCAGCCCTGCAGGCACATCAGCGTGGGCGAAAGGACCTATTAATTGGCGGAAAGCACCCCACACCATAACAGCAGTGATAGAGAAAGTAAGTGTGGAATGCCCCCGTCATTAACTATACTCGTAAGTAATACTAGTGTACTTCATGTAATCATGAATTTTCGTTTAACGGCGACGCGTCGACGCGTATCACTCTTGACGCGTATCGACCACGTGATCGTTAACACATCTACTTGGCAAGTACCGCTCCGAACACCCTTCCCTTCTCTCCTCCATGTTTACATACACAAGACCATTCTCGCCATGTTCTTCCCCAGCTTCCTCCCCGGCCCCCTTGGCTGACTCCTCCCCTGCGTCTTCTCCAGATACTGACTTCACACTTGATCTACAAGATCCACCGCCATTAACCCTTGGGGATCCATTAGCTGCATCCACCAAAGCAACTCGATTGCCACCTGAGCACGAGAAGAAGTCTGTGACCCTACCATGTTCACCAGTAGATGTTCCCACGAAATCCAAGAAGAGAGCCAGACACGACGATTGGCAACCAGATCCAACACTTTGCTTTCCGGTCACTGGTGCTCCACCTTATACACGTCCAAACACTGTCAAAGTATATACGGCTGAAGACCTTGAAGATGCAATTTGGGATGATGCTAGTACGCAAGTGGTTGATAATGCATATGGCACCATCACGCTCGAGTGCGTGTCTGTTTTCATGAATGTAGATAATATGCTCATTTTTCCTTCTCTGCCTAGGAATAAGAACTTGACGCGTATTCCTGATTCTTTTATCACAGATCTCATTAATGTTTACATCCCCCCGCAAAATGCCGACTCTATACCTACTGGGTTAGGCCGTGCTAATCTGCCATCCATGGGGCGGACCTTTAGCCGTACCCGAAGCACAGTGGGACGAGACCCAAAAGAATTCCATCTTTATCTCGCATTTAATCAAATAACAGCATTGCCATTGAAACTCTTTACTCTCCAACATCTGACCGTCCTTTCCATTCGTAAGTGGTGCATGTGTGGTTTATTATCTATGCCTCATTTCATTTTGTCAGGGCAAAATAAACTGACCTTCATTCCACCTGAGATTATTTGGCTACGGAATCTGCGGGAACTTAACATTGCTGGCAACCTACTCAAATACCTCCCTGCAGAAATGATGGAAATGTCGTCTCTAACTCAGTTACAAGCCTTCCCGAACCCCTGCTATCTGAAACAACTTGACGATAAGTGGTATTCTTCAGCCACAAGCGGGACTCCATCTGAGTCGGTGGACAAACGATGTTGTATCTCCGACACCGAACACACTCTTCCAAAAATCATTCCACTAGTAGAAATGGCGTTTCGTGTCCTCCTGTCCCAATCACTAGCAAATCCTGAGGAATGCCTCTTGGATGAATATTATAACTTACCACTTGATGAATGCCCATCTGATTCCATCCTTCCTTCCGATATCACATCAGGCAAGCGACGATTCCCCTATCCCATCCCTTCGCCTCTCCGGGAAATACTACGCACCTGTGTTCCATACTCTGTGTACCCCGAACAACCACCGCCGAAGTCCGCACGTGCAGACGATCCACTGTCAGGTGTAACAGGTGTCGGACATTGTCCTTCGCCTAGGCATCGTGATCAGGCAGGAAGACACTTCGAGTCAGGTGTATTCGTGCATCATGCGGAACAACGTGTTACCTGGGAGTCGCATATTGCTGGTCTTGCTGTCGGGGGTTATGTACCCGTTCTATGGCGTGGCTGTCAGTGGGGTTGCCTAGATTACTTGGATGAGGATAGCAGGGTTGGCAATAATAGCTCAGAGTCGCCCGAGGAACTTGGTGGTAACTTGGATCACAGTGATGACGAAGACATGGATGACATTCTTC
Source organism: Tricholoma sp. MG99 (assembly GCA_003521275.1). Classification (NCBI taxonomy): domain Eukaryota; kingdom Fungi; phylum Basidiomycota; class Agaricomycetes; order Agaricales; family Tricholomataceae; genus Tricholoma; species Tricholoma sp. MG99. The sequence goes on along the minus strand of QOVE01003874.1, from coordinate 2,673 downwards.
AAGTTTTCCAATTGTCGGGGGTTGGTCAACTAGATGAGTTCGACAGTGACTGATTACATGCTTCGGCCATGTCCATTTAAACAGATGTTTTTGTACATATCTTGTCAATACACAGCACGCATGCTTGTTACAAGTTACTAGTTACATGGCGCAATCAGGTGCTTTGAGTTTCATCCAAGTAGCGTAGCTCTCATTCAATTTGTACATTCGTAGTTATCGAGTCGTTTCATAGATACTTATGGCACTTCTGGTTTTATGAAATCATACTTGATCAATGCCACAATGCTACAGTAAACCCTATTCCATGCACTTATTGACAACAGGATTCCCTTTTCTATGTACCCCCATATGTCTTGAAAGTTGGTCAGGTCTTGCAAAAGTCTTGTTACAACCAGGTTCCATGCAAGGGTATGGACGTGCGCCAGTGTGAGTCCGTAACTGTAAAGATATGTGAACCGATCCAACTTGGAGGTGCAAATATAGCTAAACATACGTGTTTTGATAAATTCGATGATTCAGCAAAAGCCCTAGACACACAACTACTGCTGAGTATATGTAAGAGAAAGAGAAGTGTAGACGAACCTATCACAGAATTTGCATTTGAAAGGCTTATGCCCGTTATGTATACGCTTGTGAATTGTTAGAGCGCCTGTGATTGCAAAGGACTTCCCACATCCGGGATAATCGCACTTGCAAGGTTCTACGCAGGCAAAACATGAATAAAAATAACATTTAAGCGGTAAGCTAACCAACTCACTCTCTTGCGTGTGGCGGCGCATGTGCTGTTGCAGTGTTGCAGTTTCGGAGAAATTCTGGAGGCAAATTTCACATTGATAAGGACGATGTCCTGTGTGCGACTATGAATCAAATAGTCAAATATTAGATATGTAGCCAGAAGTTATAAAAACTCACCTGGAGATGTCTAGATATCTTCTGCTTGCTCGAAAACCCATTGCTACCATTACGAGTACATCCTTCCCAGAAGCATTCGTAATGAGCTTTACCACCACCGACGTGCACAGCAGCAATATGGGAAGTCAAGTCACTGCAAGTGGTGAAGGATTGCCCGCATCCTTTCCAATTACATCTGTGGGACCCACAACACTCATGCGATGAAGGCGGAATTGGAGAGACGCTACGCTCGGCTGATAGAAGGCTGTTTTTATTCCAGTGCTGTTGATCCAGGTTTGTTTGAGCGGTCAAAAATGCCGAGGGGTCGCTGGCTGGAATAGTTGGCGGTGAATGTTGACCGAGGTGGTCGTGGAGGAGGTGGTTCTGAAGAACATTAAGCAAGCCTTCTACCGAATCACCGGATGAGGAAATTGGTATGGATTGAGGTGTGGTGCAGTCACGCCAAAGGCATGATAGGGGCGAATTATCCGGTTGGACGTCAGGAACTGCATCAAGGGCTGGGGTGAGGGGCAGTCGCAGATGTTCTAAATTGACATGTCCAACCAAGTCGGATGGTGACGCAAAGCGGGCTTGGCAATTTCCCCACATGCATGGTAACTCCAGATTTGGGTTAGACACATAGGAGGATGAGGATGAGGGAGATGAAATATTATTTGAGGTGTGGGGAAATTCTGCCTTGGCCAATGCAAAGGGATCAAGAGGTGCATATGTCCTTTGAGAAGGTCCTTGCCCTTGCTTATCACAAGCACATAGAAATGTCCCGAATGTGGAATCCCACGGAATAGGTGCATTCTGCAGTTCGGCATTCCGGGGCTCCGAAAAGTACGAATGGTAATCAGTACAGCACTGTAGCTAAAAGGTATCACTAAAATCCAGAGCTACGTGCCCAAGTAGAGTGCTCACAAATTCGTCAAAGCCGGTACAGTCGGTACAATCTGTTGTTCCATTACACACGAGATCACAGTGACCGTCGCTTGGAGCCCCATGACAATTTATCTCGTTATGGAGTAGATCACTGCAAGCAACAACCACACATTTGTCTGTGCATTGAGAGGTAATCTCGCTCGAAGGACAGCTTGGCTCGCCAACGCAGTCGAAGCAACTGACTGAATTACCTGACGCAACAGACGCTAGATCAAAAGTATTTTTCGAAGGATGCCAGCTTGCAGAATTAGATTGGAACGAAAGTGTGCTGTGCGTCTGCATAGTAAGACCTGTAGTGATAGGGAGGAGAATGGTGTGAGATATAGACGAAACTTTTGCGCCGACTCATCTCAGGCTTGACTGCGATGGTCCTCATTTTGATTTGTAATATTAAGGCACGTGAGTCCGCGGCGCGTCCGACGGTCTCGATTTGTACCGACCCGTCGTCGTTGTGTCGGTGATGTTTCCACGTGAATTTACCACGGCCCGCAACTCCAAGTCACCTACTACTTGATCAAGCTAGTAGTAAGCAACCTGATTCTAGTTGGCAGTGCGGTCCCAGAGGATGCCATACTGATGTAGGCCCTGGCCGCACAGCGTGAGATACCAAGTAGTAAGCCAATCTACTGCTTTACTGCTATGATCACGTATTGCCGCGGCGGTTCTCATTCGTGACTGAACGAGTTGAATGCGGGTTGTAGATTTGTCGTGGGAGTAGTCCACGATGTAAGTCTGGCATGTAAGATGGTTAACGTTGATATATAGAGCGTCTAGGATTATGCCCTCCTAGAAACCAAGTGCCGTAGTTTCCAATATGCCAATATGATACATACAGGT
>QOVE01003844.1:14466-29241 GCA_003521275.1 Tricholoma sp. MG99 | reverse complement strand
AGAGATTGGCCAGTTTTTGGCTACCCTTCTAGTTCTCCAAGGCACTGCCGATGTCGACGAGTCGGACAAAAGGATCCTTATTCCCAAGCTGAAGCAATGGAAAAGAACATATTCAGGAAGGCTTGCATCTGACACGAGCGAGAGGTGTTTAGCACTGCTGAACAATGACTCGTTTGTACTCTCCTCATCTTTGCTAAGTTTAAACTTAAGGGCAATACCGCAGAGGCCTGCGGCCTATGATGCAATCTATGTTATCGAGCAGTCTTCATAAATGCGGCGGGCCAGACTGTGGCCGTACGTTACAGGCTAGTGGCGCTCAACTGATGCAATGCGCCAGGTAAGTTGCTTCACTGTCCCGCTAGAGCGCCAAAAAATCTGATCCGCCACCGTGGCAGATGCAAGTCAGCAGTCTACGTATGTATCATCCTTTGTGTCATGTATATCCCCTGTAGCTCACGTTTGGTCGCCGTGGTAGTGTGGGCCCGACCATCAGAAGGAAGCCTGGCCTCTTCACAAGGCAATATGCTTCCCTGTTACTTTCTAGGGTATGGTATAGCGCCTGTCATGCGTTTGCGAACGAGAGGCTGTATGTTGCTCTAGGAAGTGAAGTCACCACAAGACATTCAAATTGACAAGCACATGATACATTATTACGTTGTTTCGCTGAATATGCAGTTTCTCAGATTCAGAGTTCGATAGCTACAGGTGAATTAGAACTCTTGGCCGTTACTGAACCACACCCCCCTGCTGGAGACCAAGAAACTCGCCCTTGAACGATCTCTCTGCCATAGTTACTATATTTGGCTATCCTCCTGCGCCCTCTGCCAGATGGGTCCTTGACCTCATGTTGTTTGTAAAACCAGGCTCGAAGTGAGCAAAACACGTCCTTTATAGGGGTGTAGCGCAATGGATGCAGGTGAATTTGACGTTGCAGCTTGAAGGATGAGGATTGAGCCGACAGGAGCCGTCGGAAACAATGGGGCATTTGAGGTCAACGCGGTAACGATATACTTGCCGCCCCTCACTAGAGAAGATATCACACTGATGTCTGAGTTACCTTTGCTCCTGTAAGTGAGATTTCAGCGATACGTATAGTATGCTGATCTCCTCAACCTACTCCTTTTCGGTGCGCTCTATAAGAAATTCTAGTGACAATGGCTTCGGAGGTTGACATCTACATCAATGGGAGCGCTGGACGTAATTAACGACAAGGGGTTTGAGGTGTTGAAGGTTCCTTCAATGGGACTGTTCGATGTCTGCATTGAACCATTGTGTGCTGAAAGTGACTGACTTCGATAAGAATGGAGTTCCCCTTACTTTGACATAAATCGGTGTATTGGAACCCTTGAGAGATATAGAGAAGTCAACCAGGCCGTCCGACGGTGTGACTTGTCATAGAATGGATGTTCGAGTACATACAAAGATACCAACACCGAGTTGGCTGTTTAGGCGCTTGATAAGACACGCCTTGGTAACTGAAATCACGAGTATATCAATAAGAATAGCTTACTGTCAAATGTATCTTTGCAACATTTATGGACTGGGAAGTAATGATATTTATTTATCGACTGCGGTCCACGGGCCAGTAAGAACAGGGTGTCGTATGAAGGGGAAGATCGAAAGGAGTCTCTGCAGAGAAGGGGTAATCCAAAGGCCACGATGGAGGAGATTGAGAAAATGTTCGACCCATTGATCACCCTGAACAGTGCTGGACAGACCCTAAGTTATGCTGGAGGAGGACTGCTTGTTGATTGTGAAGAACTGCTACTAGCAGCTAGAACGTGGCAGCCAGGAAGCAAAGTACTTGTGCCACCTTTGTTACATGTTGGTGTCCTTCCCAGTGATAATCATGGTACTGTAAACCAAGCTGGTTAACAATCGACCCCGCCGGCAGCACCGGCAGCGCAGAAATAGTACATGCTGTTCTATAAATAGTCGCGCCAGTTGCACGCGTGACCGTGACCACGCATCAATGTCGGCTATCCGGACCGCCACCTCTTTTTCAAGTTCAATCTTATGCTGCCATGCTGTCCGACTCTGAGTCTGAGGTCGAATCTATTCACCACCTTACAATCAACGAGCATTACGCGAAGGCATTTGAGTACAAGAAGGAGAGAGAAGAGCTCCACAAATGTCAGTTTCCATTTGTCAAGACGAAGTGCTGATGTTGACTTGACATTGTTCAGTAAAAGACAAATATGGCTCTGACTTCGAAGAAGGCGAGGAAGATTTCACGACGGATTCCGAGTCAGACGAGTCTGAAGATGAAGATGGCGAGGAATTAACCCCGACTGTGGATGCGGCCATATTTAGAACTCTGGCACGAATCAAGCGTAAGGATCCACAGATATATGATGCAAAAAAAGGCATATTCAGTGGTATATTTCGGCCCCTACTCCAGAAGCTTGACAAGATACTAAATATCATCTCAGAGGAACAAACCAAAGTGACGCCTATGCAGACCCCACGAGTGTCAAAGAACAAGGTAAATCTCTTTCTAAGCATGTTTAATGCTTCAGCGATTAATCATGATGCTTTTTTGGCTCCATTTCTCAAGTCGAAACCTGTCACGGTTCGTCAAGCGGCTCTGGAGTCTGCCCTCAACCCAGACTCTCGATCCCCATCACCAGAGCCGGTTCCACATGCTGAAGAACAGCGCGCTCTCCGTGTTGAAACTATTGCTGCGTTTCATCAAGCCATGGATGACCAAGACAATGACGATGGACTCTTTGTCCCGAGAGAGAAAACAAAGGATGAGCAAGAGCGCGAGGAAGAAGAATATAAGACATTTCTCGAGCGAGAGGTCGGCGAAGATCTCCGGACCTTGGTTTCGGTCGATGTAAACGACGAAAACTCTACACATCACGAAGCAGAGGAAGCTAAGAAGAAGCAAAGGAGCCAAAAAACCGACTTACCCACAACGGACAAGGACAGATCTCACCAAAGCTCAAAACAAGCATCTGACCAAGAATTTCTCGTGAGGTAAATTCACCGTTTCCATCTCTATACTGTGTTTATCATTATTTCATGTAGCTATATCATGAACCGCGGATGGATTGATCGTTCTTCAAATCATGTACCAACGTACGGGGAAGTGTTGTCTTCACAATCAAAAGGCAAAGGTAAAGCAATGCAGGAAGCTCTAGACATGGAGTCGAGACCTATACAATCAGACGACGAAGAAGTATTGCCAACCGCAGACCCCGAACTGGATGATGATGATTTCGAAGAGATCGTCGATCGTTTCGAGAGCTCGTATAACTTCCGATTCGAAGAACCGTGAGTCGTAACTGTATCTGCTCGATTTTTTTTTACAGCTGGTTGGATTGTAGGGATGCTGCTGTGATCAAAACGCACCCACGCAATCTGCCTTCTCTGGTTCGCCGTGAAGATACATCTAGAAAGGAAGCTCGTGAACGGAGGAAACAGCGGAAGGAAGAAGAGCTCATGAAAAAGAGGGAGGAAGTGAAACTACTGAAAAAGCTCAAGATGAAAGCAATCAATGCCAAGCTGGAGAGAATTGGACGAGAAGGCGGGAAGACCTTGAATGACAACCCAGGTAAGGTGCAGTTACCTAGATCAGCCTTTAACGCTAACTATCTCGGAAGCTTTGCGAAGTTTAGACCTTGATGGTGAATGGGATCCGAACGTGCATGACCGGCAGATGGCTGACCTGTATGACAACGATGCGGATGTCGACAATGAAAAGCCGAACTGGGATGAAGATATTGATATTGACGATATCATTCCTGGTCGCGTGGAGTCATCGCAAAAGAACAAGAAGAAAAAGAAGAAGAAGAAGAAAGATGGCGAGGATGAAGGTGAATCGGGTGTGGACATCGATGTAATGGATGCCGACGTGGATAGAGTTGATGATGATGATGAATGGGATGGCACCGAAGAGATGAGAAAGAAAAAAGTAGATGAATACATGGACGAGATTTATGGCCTCGATTTCAACGATATGGTGTGTTATTTCCGAGAAATACAGCAATTGTCAACTAATATATCATAACAGGTCGGTGATCTCCCCACACGATTCAAATATGTACCCGTGCAACCTCAAACATATTCCTTGACGCCAGTGGAGATCCTCATGGCTACTGACCAAGAGCTCAATGAGTATATGAGCGTCAAAAGGTATGCGCCTTATCGGAAGGAGGTCAAGTGGGATTCAAAGAGAGTAGAGCGGTTGAAGGAATTCAAAAAGAAAGTATCGGAGAGAGCACCCATGTCCGTGGCCGGTGAGGGGGATGGGGATAATATCACTGATAAATCCACGAAGAAGCGGAAAGGAAAGAAGGAGAGGTTGAAATTGAAGGCGGCAGCGGCTGATGGAGATGGTGAAATGGGAACGACAACATCGGATCCTTCTCCCACTGAGGACCAAGACAAGTTGAAGAGAAAACGAGAGGATAGGGCTGATGATGTCCTCACTGGAAATGCGCCGCAGTCAGAGAGCCACAGAAAAAAGAAACGCCGACGAAAAAAGCAGCCAGAAGCTGGAGAAGGGTAAACGAGTCTCCACTAGGTGTTGTGACATCTCGTATGCGAGATATATATGGCAGTCCGTCCCATTCTCTTTCAGCCAGTCATCGTCAATGGACATACCCTGAAATCAGTTGCATGCTTATGGATTAATTGCACGGAACTGCTAAAAGACTAATGGAAAGGTGGAGGGAGGAACAGGAGAAGTAACTAGAAAAGGAGTAGGAGCCATGACAAGCAGGAGGATATATTTAATGCTGGGATTTTGAGCGATTCGAGCCTAGCCTTACCCTTGTTTCCATCTTATACAACCCAGAGGCTGTCGAGACACTAGAACGCCTATTGCGTATTCTAATAAGAACCACGCCCACAGCACAAACTTCGACAGATCAATTCAGTTGCTGTAACATAAGCCGTATAGTATCTGCGCAAGTACATTCAAACGAACGATGGTGATGCCAAGTTATCGCGAGACTCACCGAAAGACTTAATTCATAAGGTAGCACTAGTTCTAAGTAGTATTATATAGATGGCTCCGGCCCAGGTTGAACGTTGATGATCTCTTTACTACGCGTGTCATGGTACTGTCTATACAACGCAATTTGCGATGCCGCCTTTCGAAAGTAAAATAGGTCAAGTCTCGCGAAAGTTGGGATTCCGTCAAATAACGTATACGTTCTCCTTTTCAAGTTGGTAGTCTTGTAATCTCTGAAAATATTCCACGCGCGCTTGACGCTCTCGTTCTCTTTTCTGAATGAAAATAAAAAACAAGATGTCGTCAATATACTATAGTCAAAGCAACCAAGACCAAGTTGCGAACGAACCCCGTATTCTTCGCTATCACAATCAAGAGTTTGCTGCGCATTCACCCTTTCCCTCGGTCTTCTACCACGCGCCTTTGCATCTCGCGTTGACTTTCTCTTGAGCTTGATACTTGGCGGAGCATCTTGATCGGCGTCGCCGCGGTTGTCGGGGGCTTTGTGTCGTTTTCTCGTAGCAGCTGCTCGACGGACGGGCAGTTTCCGGTTAACAGTCTTCGCCTTGGGAGTGCTAAGACCTTTTTCTAGATCCGCTGCCTTTGCTCCGAATCTTCCACTGGATATCTTGTGGGTCACCAATGCTGGTTCCTCTGAATCATCTCCGTGCAAGCTGTATTTGGCCCGCATTCTACTACCAGAGGGTTTGGGTTTGGATGGTGAGGGAGTGCTGGGTAATGAACTTATTCTCGGGCTCAGATCACCCTCGCTTAGCTTCTCGATTCTGATGATGTTGTGTTTGTCAAGTGTCTTATGACTACTATTGCGGTGTCGTGTTCTGACCTCCTGGTTTGAAGCCAAAAGTCGCTGTGCCTTGAGCTTCTGCTCAAGTGCAAGAAACCCAAATGGGTCGGAATTATCGTATGTGTCTTCGTCGTCTATTATGTCCCGTCCGCTGTCTTCAAGTTCATCGTCCGAAGGAAGATCGCTAAACACATCATCAGTGGAAAGACGTGGTAAAGAGGATGGCTGATGAGTGGAAATGTGATCAACTTTGGGTTCTGGTAAGTGAGAAGAAGCAGAGGGTGGGGAGGACGGAGGCAAAGACGATGGCATGACACTTTCTGCGTTGAGCTCACAGCGCAGCTTGCGACGATGCGTGAACAGGATGTGATCAGTTATATCTTGTAGCGGTTGTTTTACTCGTGGAATCATATTCATTAAATCAGGATTTGAACCCGTTTCACGTGAACTCAATCGCGTCGATCACGTGTTTATATCACGAAGGTCACATGCTATTGTCTTAGGAGCTCCGAGCTCGGTGCAGACTGCATCGGTCAGCAATTTATCAGGGTATGGCAGTCTTCCCGAGTCAATCCAAATTGTTCCGCTATTTTCACCCCATTCGTAGTATGCAATCCAGGTCGTATGATATTTTTACCAAAAGATGCTCTGTGCCTGACCTGAGCAGTTCTCGGCAGTTCAATTCTATTCCCTTCTTTTAACATACTCAACATGCTTCTACTTTCCCGGTGTCGTGTGCTCACAACCACAATCTCACCTTACCTCCAATACCGACCGATGAGTGTCTATGGACCAACGACAGAAGGTCAGTTTGCGCTGCTTTGATATAGTAAGTTTTCGAGTGACACTTTCCCAAAGTTCGTAACAAAGTGACAATTCAGTCTCTTCAAGAGAGAAGGGCTTCCAAAGTTCCTATATCCATGTTAACGGCATACGATTATCCTACCGGAGTTGCATGTTCATCCAATCCGGACCTTGACATCACCCTTGTTGGCGATTCCTTGGCCCAAGTGTGCCTAGGATACAGCTCCACCACTCAGTTGACCCTTACAGAGATGATACACCATGCACGGGCTGTTTCGCGAGGAACAACACATCCGCTTCTCGTTGCCGACATGCCATTTGGTTCATATCATGAAAGTACCTCCTCAGCCGTTGCGAATGCCATCCGGATGATTCGGGAAGGACATGTTGACGCTTTGAAGCTTGAGGGGGGGACAGAAATCGTTGATATTGTACGCAAATTGACGCAAATTGGCATTCCGGTAATGGCGCACGTAGGATTACTACCACAGCGACATACTGCCTTATCAGGATATAAAGTACAAGGCAGGACCGCGGAGAGTGCAAAACAGATAGTGAATGATGCCTTGGCTTTGGAAGATGCTGGGGCGTTTTCGGTTGTTGTAGAGGCAGTACCCAAAGAATTGGGCAAGTATATCACCGAGCGCCTAACGGTGCCTACTATTGGGATTGGAGCAGGGCCCTGGACCAGCGGTCAGGTAAGTCTCCCCCCTATATTCATAGAGAGCAGACGCCATATCTTGGTTAGGTCCTCGTCTGGGATGACGCACTTGGAACGTGGCCCGGGCACAAGCCCAGGTTCGTCCGACGCTTCGCGGACCTCAAGAGTGCTCGAGACTTGGGAGTGAAACAGTACACCGACGCTGTTAGAAAGGGGACCTTTCCAACCGAAAATGGAGAGAGCTATTCGATAGATCATTTAGAATGGGCAAGGTTTCTTGGGCAGGAAAACGAATCCGAGCCATAGTGAGGATAACCGTTCTTGCTCGGAGTGTTCTACGCGTACGGTTAGAAGTAGTAATCTCTCTTTCATCTAGAAACTGACCAGATGGTTTTCAATGGAATATTATTATAGCCGTTCAGCCTGTACTCTGAATCTTGGTCACTGTCATGACATTTTTTTAATTTAATGTATACGAACCCATTACATCTAACTTTACGGAGCGGAATCGCTGGCGTGCGTCTTAAAATTTGAGGGATTGTTTGCAGTGAATTTGGTGAGCAGCGATTTTTGTTGTTTTATGAGTTAACAAAGGCCCATTTCGAATGTCACACATCTTCAGTCCCCTGATGATACAGTACTAGTCTGTTGACGACTATAGCATTGGCTACTGGCAGTAACTTCATGACGGTTCTGTGTGAATGGCAATTAGAGACGTTCAGACTGGTCGTAACGCGGACTCGTTTCGTGCTTCGAGGCTTACATTGTTTGACTTGTTGCTAGACTTGGGTCTAAGTAATTGAAAACGAAGAAACAGTCTGTCGCAATTACTTATTCCAGGGTGAGGCATAAGTACACTAGCAAATAATATGATATACGTGATCACTCACTGTGAGCACCGGCAGTGCTATGGATGATTTTTCTGACATGCTGACAGGAACAGAAAGGTACAGATGTGTATCCCGCAACTGACTCGAACGAGCGCCCATATTACGTATACTCAGTGGATCTGACCCAAATCGAGCAGAAGTCCGAGAATTTATTTTCCCAAGTTCATTTGTTCTAATATCTGTCCTGCTGTCCTGTAGTACGTTGACCCTCCCTTCAAGATTCTTTTCCCGTCTCCAAGGTACGTCGAGGAGGACGCCCGTCGGAAAATTATCTTCCATGACGTCGACATAAGTAGTAAACGAGGATAATACAGTGCCGATGGAAGGGAGACATTCTGAAGGCTTTCGAAGCTCATATAACATGTGCAACGACTCGGAGCTGGAGCGACCGATGTAGCCCTTGTAGCTTTGCATGTATCGTAGTGTAGCGTACTGGAAGTTGCGCCGAAGGCTGTGGCACTCGGCTTCCAAGTCATTCACGTGCAGGCTCATCTGTAACTTGTTATTCAGCTACTTTCTGCTCTCATATATTTCTCCTTGTGATTCAAGTAACCCTCGCCAGGTTACGGGTCATCAGGTCCTCTTTACTTTGACGAGCACATATCCATGGCTTCCCAGAATCCTGTAAGCCAGCGCATCGTCATTTATACATTCCGTCCGTTCTCTTTGGGTGTCAATGAATGTGTGTTTCTGCTTTCAGATACGCAGAAAACTTGTCATCGTCGGCGACGGCATGTAACCGACCATTCATGACGTGATTCTGACAGCTGAATGACTGGGAGCAGGTGCATGTGGTAAAACGTCCCTCTTATGCTCCTTTGCCCTCGGACAGTTTCCCAAGGAATACGTATGTTATGGATTCTTCATAGTAGACATTATCTGATGTTCACCTTGCTGTTAGCAACCAAGTATGGTTCCGTCTTCATATTCTGGTGATCCTCTCTGACAGTGCCACCATGCCAGCTGTATTCGACAATTATGTGGCAGAAATCAGACTCGACGAGAAACCTGTTCAGCTGGCCCTCTGGGATACGGCGTATGTTGCAATATTCTTCGGGAGACCGTAGCGTACTGATTTCGCTTCGTAGCGGTCAGGAAGAATACGAGGTAAAGTCAGAACACTACCTCGCCGAGGTTTTTCCTAATAATCCGTGCTTAGCGTTTGCGACCAATGTCCTATTCTAAATCCCATGTCATTCTCATAGCATTTGCTCTCGACACCCCGGATTCGTTAGAGAACGTTACTACAAAGGTGAAAGCTTTGCTGGAATGCGAAAACACTACTTACATCTGTGTGAGTTAGTGGATAGAAGAAGTTCGCTCCATTTGTGGCCCAACCATCCCGGTTATTCTTGTAGGATGCAAAGCCGATCTTCGCCCCACTGCGCCGTACCATCCTACACCAGATAACCCTAGCCCGCCGTGGGTCACTCGTGAGCAAGGAGAGCGAGTAGCCCAAGTTATAGGTGCACGCGCTTACAAGGAATGTTCTGCCCTGAAGATTGAAGGAGTAGATGAGGTCTTCGAGACCGCTACGAGAGCTAGTATGCTGATGAGAGATGGTGTCCCGACGAGCGGTCACGGCCAGAATCTGGACGTTAAGCACCACAGAAGACGAAGTAGTGGCAAGTCTACTTCTCATGAGGCCGAAGTGAAGAAAAGCTGGTCTTGCTGTGTCGTCTGTTAGGTTGGCCAGAGGCTATAGACTTGTTTTACGCCGAGCACTATTTGCTCTCATGCTTGATTCCCACAGACATTCGGAATCCATTCATGTATATATATATCTAGCACCTACATACTTATTTTCGAGATTCGAATTCGGTCAAGTTAGCTTGTTTACCTTTGCTTGTAGTTGTATAAGTAAATCAAGCGTCGTCTACAAATAACTTATGTAACCACAACTTCTTCGTAATGTCCATTCTTCCTCGGCTCACCTTCCGTCTTCTCTGGCAGCCTGTAGGACTCAAGCGATGCTTTACTTGCCATAGTCGACATGCTTGGTTTACCCCAGTTTCAGCCCGATCCATATCAAATTCCTTTCTTCGTAACGCAGCTTTAACTACCAAACCACCAGCACGCTCTACCGTAGTCGTCTTCTCACCATCTGTCGAATATCTTGCGAAAGAGGAGCTAGATGTTGAGGTTCTACCACAACAAGACATTAAACTCATGATCACTGATCGTGCTGCCGAAGTAATGTAATCTTATAGCTCTACTTTCACGACTAACCTTATCGCTGCCAGCAACTTAGAGCAATAGCGGCTAGGGAAAAGAATTCTGGGGCTGCTCTTCGGATTGCGGTAGAATCTGGGGGGTGCCACGGATATCAGTATAAGATGGAACTTGCTACCAGCCGATCACCAGATGACTAGTGTGTACTCCCTCACCCCTTCCTATACTTCTGTTTGACTGTCATTTCTACAGCCATTTTTCTCACCCTACGCTACAGCCCTCTAATGTTCTTGTTGATGCAGTCTCGTTTCCGCTTCTCAATGGCTCAACAATTGACTTTGCAACAGAGCTTATTGGAAGTAGTTTCAGAGTTTCAGACAATCCTAGAGCTAAAGGAAGCGGATGTGGTTGCGGAGTCAGTTGGGAGTTGAAGGATTAATATATTGAGTTGGACGCAAATTACAACTGTACGTGTAGACTTATGTGAAGGCATCTTGGATTAATCGTCTATAGCCGAATATTATTCAAGGTCACAAGTTGCGGTTGCGATCCTTTGTAAACATTGCCCAGATTCTCAGGGGAATCTTCTCAAGCTAGTATGTTGTCGCCGAACTTGAAGGGGGCAAATTGCCAACACCTGAAATTTGGTTAGCTAATATCTGAACAGGAGAGGCATTACGGACGCAGCATGCTCCTTGACAAGATCTGGCATGACCTTTAATCCTTCCGGTGTAATGGCTGGCCAACACAGGGACGTGCTTGGGTCATGATGGAACAGGACGAACCTAAGTAAGGAACGTTCAGCCAGATGAATAGCGGTCGGACATACGGACATACGGGAGCAGGAATGACATATCAGAGTTGGCTGAGAGCCATGCCAAATTTTCTTCAGGGAATAATCAAAGATGACGATAATGAACGTTGCTGAAAGCGTACCTTGGATCATGTCACGTAATTCCTCCTCTTTGACGGCGTTTCTCAGGAGGCGGTGATCCATAGCATCTAGCTTTATATGGCATATTGGTGAAGACGGATTGACGAACCGCATAGCTCACCTGCTTTTGCATAGACTGTAGCATTTCATTTCCAAGACAGTCGAGGGATCTGAGCATATCAGCTGCGACGTAGCTTTCTGGAGTCTAAGACAAAGATCAAAGAGGCCTAGTATTATAACAAGACGATCTTGAACCAGACGGCGCACCTCCGTCCATTCAATCACACTGCATCGAAGCTGCATTATGGCGTCCCATAATTTCTTCTCGTTAGGATTGCAATCTGGTCCCAAGGAATCTACGAGTCTCTTCCCTTGCCCATTAGGCAAAGTGAAGAACCTCTCATCTCCTGTATTTTTTCAAGACATGAGCTATGGTCTCCTGATTGAATGATTGAGAACTACCTCTTAAATGTAAGGATAGCATCTCACAAACACCAAGCGTGTATTCTAGAAAGGGCAGGAAGGCGTCTTGGGCAGGGCTAATGACATGTGCCGCTTCATAGACTACATTCAAACCACGGATGAGAGTATTCTATAACAGCTGTTCAGCCAGGACTTAACAACAACTGAGTGCTCATTGACCTTCATGAATGTGTTGATACAATGAACAGATAGTCTTGAGCTGAGAAATAGCATAAGTGTTAAAAGCGAAAGAATAATAGGCTCAAAGAAATTACTCCGTAGAATCGAGACTATCTGGAATAGTCGGGAAGGTGGCAAGAGGAAATGTCATTGAAAGCGAAGGGGTAACGCGTCTGAGTCGCGTCTATATATGTGTCACGTGGAGAATAAACTCGATTACATAATGAGTTAAATAATCTTATCCTTTGTCGTCGACTACCATGGCGGCCACATCGAAAGTTTCATTCACCATACGCAGGCCAACACCGGTCTCGAGAGCAACTTCATCTGGCGCTGATTCAGATGCTCCTTCCTTCAAAATTCCTTCATTACCTCGCCATCTTGCCAATCCAAATGACTCTATTCCAGGCAGTCCGCTTGCTCGAAGCAACACTTCATCTCCAAAGCCTTCTAATAGCTCTGCATACTACGGCGATGCCGGTGACTCAAGTGATGAGAATGACGAAGAACTTGAGGACGAACTCGTAACGGAATTTGATAGATTCGGGGCTCAGCGGTGTGTCTCTGTCCCATCGTTACTGCTGCAGTCATTTCAACTCACAGAAGCCTCACACTACTATCATCATAGTCGAAAACACGCAGCCAATCAAGTCCCGTTGGTTATACCCGCTCAACAAAATCGTGATTGGCGAGAATTGGCTCGCAAACGAAGAAGCGCTGCGCAGTACGTGCCCCCTTCCGCCAAAGCTACGACTGGGAAAGACGGCAGCGTCGGCGGGCTGGGTATAAAAGATACCATCAATTCTGGCCCAGTTTTGTCAGGATTGCAAGTGAAGGAGTCAAAGATCGCCAAGCAGGAGGACAATGAGACAACGCCTCTCGTGATAGAGGACATTAAAATGGAGGATGATGAAACTGAAGATCAAAGAGCCTTGCGTGCCATTCTTGCGGAAACAAACGGAATTAAACACGAAGGTCCCATTGTTGACATCATCCCAACACCCATCTCGGAAGCCGATGCATATAAACAGGACATAGATGAGCTCCCTGACGCTGCAACCCTAGACGACTATGCCCGTGTTCCCGTTTCTCAATTTGGTGCTGCTTTACTACGAGGTATGGGGTGGAAGGAGGGGACAGCAGCGACTCGCAAGGCTGGAAAAGGTCTGGCCGAGCCCTATCTTCCTGTAGCGAGACCTGCATTATTGGGTATCGGGGCGAAGGAACGAGAAGTGTTAGACGATGGCAGCGGCAAGAAAATTACAGGGCGGCCAGAGAAGCGGTATGTTCCAGTGATTAAACAGGAGCGGGATGGCAGGCCTTCTTCTGCGCCCGCAGGCCGTAATCGGCGTGAAAGATCCCGGTCGCCGGGACAACGAAAGGATAGTCCTATGGCGACTTCGCGACAGAGTTCACCGGGTCGCAGAAGGGATGATGACGATCGTAGATGGGATGATGACCGACGCAGAGAACGCCGCAGCCGAAACTATGAGCGAGACGAACGCTACAGGGACTCACCTCGTGGTGATAGGGATAGAGAGCGGCGAACAGAGCGCTCACAAGAGGCAAGCAGGAGAAGACGAGATTAATAGTTCATCCAATGTCGATTGCAATTTTGTAGAATGGATGCATGAAATCTATTCGTTGGGAGCGTGTGAGTCCTGCAGCTATGTAGTGGTTTTCCATATCTAAACATCTCAATGTTTCGATCCATCAGCACACTGCCCGTCAATAACCATGTTACCATACTTATTGTGCTACGGCTTAGATCCTATCGGTGGGCAACCATTAAAGATTTACGAAGTCATCTGCTGCTCGGTCATAGTTACTGCGGAACACTTTGGCGGACTCGTTTAGAGAGAGTAAGTCCTGGTACATCGCCAATTGACGTCGTGCCATAAGTGTTTAGATAGTCGTGTGCTGCTTGCTAGTAACGAAAATGCTTTAACAAGGGTCGAAATGTGCTTCGCCTGGTGCTGGCGCCTCACATTGAGCGTGGACTCGGACCCGTTGGCAATTGATAATCGCGCATCACTAGTATTAGCACATCGCTAATACTAATAGAACTCATCTACAGTTTTCGTATCTATGTACTTACTACTTAAATAAGCAGTGTACAAGTCCGTTATGATGACTCATTGATAGGAATTCGCGTGATGGTCATGCCTTGTGGTGGTCATGCAACACGAGAGCGACGGCTGCGACTAGGCGGTGTTGTCAAAGCATCCGACATGGCAGAAGACACGACATCGTCATCTGAGTCGTGTCCATACAGATCAATATCAGGAATAACAGGACGTTCATCTAAACCAGACCTAGGAGAGTGTACTTGGGTATAATCTCTTGACATTTGGAACGGCGGGGGTATAGGCAAAGGAATATCTGAAGGTTTGGCCGGATTGTATCCTCCTCCTCCTGTTGGCACAAAGGCAGGCGATGGACCATCTGGCAGAACGGGAATGGTTGGTGCAGGTTTAGAAGATTTATCAGTATCCGCAAGTTTAAAATAGTTGGCCACTGAGGCCTCGCTGTCCTGTCGTAAAGACTCTGGCCTGGACTGCACAAATGATAAGTTGAACAAATAGCGTAGCCAAGATGTGCAATTGGCTCACAGGAGGTTGGATATTTATATCTGGTACTGTGTACACAGAAGAAATGCTACGACGGTGGTGCGTTTTTGGCGGATTTGAAGCACTAGGAGAGTCTGAAGAACTGGAGGTCGTACGCGGACGTCTGTAGACACCATGGTGAGGAGCTTCCGAGGCTCTTCTGTCAAAATCATTCACCGCAGGATACGGAACGCGTGTTGCCTCGGCAGCTTTCGCCGAACGACGAGAGCTGCCACCCTATGCAGTGGTGGAGTAACATAAAAACTGTTGGTTATTAAGGGATAACAATAGCACT
>QOVE01003844.1:0-14404 GCA_003521275.1 Tricholoma sp. MG99 | reverse complement strand
ATAAAAAACTGTTGGTTATTAAGGGATAACAATAGCACTAACCCACGAAGACTGATGTTTGAGCTCGTGACTTCCTCGAATGGACTCTGGATTTGGACTAGTATGCGCACTGAGAACTTCATGTATAACACTCAGTGGGCTCCGTCTTCCGGTACCGTAAGTAGGGTCATTGACTAGCTCTAACTGTGAAAGTGACGTAGAATTAGACCCTGGGGATGACTGGTGACGCGCCTTCTGCGCACGATGAGATTGTGACACTCCGTTTGTCTGTGCTACATCCTCGCTCGCTGGGAGAGGTGACGGTGTTCGTTCCGGCGTTGGTGGAGGCCTCGATAACTCATGAGGTGGCGGGATGCGAATGATGTGATCCGCATCGATGGGAGGTATGTAACCATCTGGCGGGATAGGCACGGCCGAATATCGTACAGAGGGTGAGGCATTACGGTAGCTGGTCGGACGAATGTCAGGAACACGACTGGCCGTTTCTGGAGGAGGTATGGGAACGGGAACGGGCGGGGTTGGGTGGTGCGCATTCTGCGCTGGGGGCTGCCTATCTTCGCTGGAAACAATAAAATGAGAGCGCCGACGGCCAGTATGATCAGGGAGGTCATCTCCATCATAAGATTCTGCGTCTTCCTCTGATCGTGCTATGAACCGAGCTTCTTGAAAACCAATGCTTCGACCTCGTTCCAAGCCCTCCCTAAGGCCAATTCTCCTTCCTTCTTCCCGGGCTGCACTCACGCTGATCTCCTGATACAGTTTACGCACAGTAGACCTTGAAGATGCAGCATCTTTCTCAGCTTGACATCGTTGTCTATCAACAATTCGTAAAACTTCTTGGGCGCGGTATATCTCTTCCTGCGCCGCATCGAACTGAATGCTGTATAGTCTGCGAGTGTCCTTTAGTCTCCTGAAACTCTGAAAGACGTAGATAGTTGCCAACTTTAGCTCTTCTTTTGCCTTCGCAGCATCCTGGAGCGCTGCAAGACGAGCATCATTTACGCGCTTCAGATGAACGGTGAGAGTCTGCAGTTCCCGTTCGGCTTCGGATGCGCGAAATGCTTCAGCCTCGAGCTGCGCTGTGGCACTGCGTAGTAATTTTCTGAGTTCTTTGGGTCCGTATTCGTCATAGCTTCGTCGATCTCGACTCGAGCTTGAGTGGGGATGGTGTCCTGAAGATATGTCGGGCGTATCTGTGCTTGAACTTTGACTGTTGGTCATTAAAAATGGCCTGCTGTTGATGTGCCGTACTAGTAACTTTTGTTGTGGGGAATGGGAGTAGAGTGTCAAGACAATGAACCATCAGCCTCGGCGGCGTAAGAGGTGGCAGCAGGGATGATACTAGTCGGCTCATCATTATTCAAATTGTTTTGCCATTGTTTTACATATCCAGGTTGTATCAAACTTCATCTCATTTACATACATTTCTCCATATGGCCTCATCTTAGGCAATCCAATAGTAGATTCTCCATAAATACCCCTTGCTTCCTTTCATCCGAATATTTCTCTCGTCGTCGTCAGCCTGGTCTTCATCTCCTTCCGTGTACTCGTCTCTCGACAGATCAACTGTCTTCACATCCACCAAATCGCCATACCAGGATGTTCGTCTACGTGTTCCATTGACAGAGATGCTAGAATGCGCGGAATGCAATCCTGGATGCTTCAGTAGCATCCAGGATATAAACATCACAAGCATAACGGGAATCTCAATGTAAAAAGAAACAAAGTCGATAGCAGTGAAAGTCGGTATCACTGACGACCATCCCTGAACTGAGTCATGATGTTAAATTAAAGCCGGGATAAAAAAACGAAAAAGAAAAATGGCACATACCAATTATCATGAATGCCACACAGAATATCTGATCTCAAAAGTCAATCTCGATATCGCGAAAATGGAGGGAGAGTTCCCTACGACAAACGGAGGTCCCCACGGCCACGTCCAGGCAGCACGGAATTTGAGCTCATCCAAAGACCGTCCTTGCTGTTGCCACGCCTTGCGGAATCTCCAACTGGCGAGACCGATAGACAACCAAGCAATCTGAATATCAGTGAGCCAACGGAAGCAATATCTTTGCATCCGACGGACCTGATTTGACACGCCTACAAGATTCTGGAGCCAAGCCCACAATTCACCACTTCCAATGAAGCTGCTGCCGAAGCAAAGTGCACTGATGCTACTTGTCAGCAAGAGTGCAGGCAAAGGAATTCCACGTGCAGTGGTTCGAGAAAAAATGCGAGGAGCTTGGGGAGGTGTAGTCACAGAAAGGCCTGTTGTAAAGAATTCAGGTCATAAGATAATTGTTACGGATCAGTGAGACTCTTACCATAAAGCACTCGTGTACCTGCAAATAGCGCATGGTTCCCAGCTGAAAGAACGGACGTCAGGATAACAGTATTCATGAACGAAGCAGCAACCGCTGGATATGTGTGAGCGCTTTCGCCTAGCAGATGGTAAACAAATCTCGTACTGGATCCCGCTTCCTTGAAGATGATGGTGAATGGGGAAGTGGTAGTAGTCTTGTTTGACAGATTTGGATAGTTCCAAGGAACTGAATAACGGGTTAACCGGTTATAGCTTGATAATAGATGCTTATCAAATGATTTACCATTCAGACCAATGAGCAGGATGGTCAAAACATAGAAAATCATGATTCTATAATGATGCAAGATCAGTCTATTGCTCTGGAGGCACAGTGTTGCCATACCGCCAAAAGACAAACTTGACAACCCTTGGCATATTTCGGGAAGGGTTTTTTGTTTCTCCAGCAGTGATGCCCAAGCTCTCCGTGCCTCCAACTATAAGGGGTCAGTCCAAAAGTTAATTATGGAAGTCCTCGGTACACACATGCAAAACTTGCTGTGACGAATACATTGGCGAAACCTCCGAAACCCCCAACAAATGGTGCACCCGGTATCCGCCAATTGCTACCACCGATGTACCGATGCTCAGAATTGACTCCAGCATTGACAATGATGCCAGTTATAATGAATACAACGATGGTCACAACTTTCAAGGAGGAAAGCCAGTATTCTAAAAATAAAAGATATTAGGATTAACGATCAATATAAATGACGAAGACATACCCAGCTCCCCGTACGCTCTCACATGTATGGAGTTTATGCCAACCAGAAAGACCCAAAATATAAGACTAATGACCCAAGAATTCCAGGGCGTCCAGTATTGCAGGAGTAGTTGTGCAGCAGTAAGATCCGAAGCAACAGACACCGCATCGTTAAACCAGTAGTTCCATGAAAGAGCGAAGCCGTACGACGGGGAAAAGAATCGTGTAGTGTAGGTGTTAAAAGAGCCAGCCACAGGGTATTGAGTAGCCATCTCTCCCAGCAGCAGGAGGGTGACATAGACCACAAATCCCACTATGCAATAACAGATAAGGATACTTCCAGGGCCTCCTCGCGCCAGGGAGCGACCAGTCCCCAAAAACAATCCTGTGCCGATAGTCCCTGCAATAGCGATCATCTGCACTTGTCTAGCAGACAGGCCACGGTGAAGTTTATTTCTCTGGTCGTCCGGGATGTCCCCTCTCTCATCCTGATGTTCCTCGGCTGGCCGTTGACTAGTAGAGCCATAATTCGAATGTAATGAGCCCCCTTCGGATTTTGGGTGCTGAGAGGCAGAATCTACAGTAAGTTCAGCGGCCATGAGGTCAGGGCAACATCTTAAAAATCTGAAGGGGTATAAGTACGTTTTAAGGACTGCGTCGACATCGCATATTGTAGGTCTTGATTAAGATGGGTCGAGAATGACGCAATTCATGTGGATTTGTAGCTGATAGGCGTAGAGTTACCGTTTGGGTGACAAAAGCATGTCGACGTGATCACATGGTCAGCAACGACGGCTTGACCGAGGCCGAAATGCTACCATACTTCATTTATATACGGAGCAGGGCAACCAGGGCTACTGAACCAACACCTCGTCTCGTCTTGGGATTGACGTTCAACAAATGAATCAATCCAAATAAA
The DNA here is from genome assembly GCA_003521275.1 of Tricholoma sp. MG99. Classification (NCBI taxonomy): domain Eukaryota; kingdom Fungi; phylum Basidiomycota; class Agaricomycetes; order Agaricales; family Tricholomataceae; genus Tricholoma; species Tricholoma sp. MG99. Next base: position 10,423 of record QOVE01003844.1, on the reverse strand, counting down.
AAAGTCCATTAATGGTAACTCGACAATTCCGAGATAGTATACTTTGTGTAGAAACCCATTATGTGTAGAATATTGTCCCGCTGAACCATTTGTATAATAGCATCCACTGTCCCGAATCATTGTTCAAAGAAGACTTTTGAATCCTGCATCTCCACACTTCTTGACCAGGCGTTTGACCTCCTGCGATCGAGCTCGTGTAGTGACCAGAAGGGTATCAGGCATGTCAACGATAACCAGGTCATCGACACCCAGACAGGTGATAAGACGACCAGACCCCGGTACGACAATACCACCAGCGACTTGTTCCGTGAGAACTGTTTAGATGACTTCATATTAACTCGACGGAATTGACAACACAAGTTGGACTGACCGAGGCTGCTATCTCCAAGAATGCGCGGCTGATTACTCTCAGCAGGCAAGAGATCCGCTAGGGAGGAAAAGTCCCCAACATCATCCCAACCTGCAACAAAGCATAAGTGTGACAATAGTACATGAGCACCCACTACTCACCGAATGTAGCTGGCACAACAGCCACCCGACCTTCTGCAGCAGCAGGTTCAGCAACAGCATTGTCAATGGGGATTTTCTCCAGCGTGGGCCAAACGGCATTCAGGGCACTCTGTCGAGCGGCTGGGTCATCCCACACTGAAGCCACTTTAACAAAGGCATCATGCATATCGGTCTTGTACTCCTTCAAAAGTTGGAGCAAGAACGTCGCTTTGAACACAAACATCCCAGCATTCCAACGATATTTACCCGTAGCGATGTAGGAGGCAGCAGTTCGTGCGTCAGGTTTTTCCTTGAAACTGGAGACTAATCTGGCATTCGGAGCTTCTTTCAGGCCTAATTTCTCTCCAAGGCGCACGTAACCAAATCCTGTAGAGGGATGGGATGGTGCAATTCCGATTGTAACGAGATAATCTTTCCTAGCAACTTCAACTGCTTCAGCAACGGCAGAAAGAAAAGCGTCATCGCCAGAAATCATGTGATCAGCTGCAAACGATCCAATAACAGCCTCTGGATCCCGCTGGGCTAGAATAGCTGCTGCAAGACCGATAGCCGCCATAGAGTCCTTCGGACCTGGCTCACAGAAGATGTTGTCAGGGAGAAGATCAGGAAGCTGTTCACGGATTGATTTGACATGTGCGGGTCCTGCTACCACGGAAGTGCGAGATGCTGATGAGAGTGGGAGAAGACGATCCCAAGTGGCCTGAATGAGAGAGCGTCCTTTGAGAGTTAGATCGAGAAGAAATTTGGGGTAGGCTTCCCGAGACAGAGGCCATAAACGAGTGCCTGCACCACCTGCAGGTATAACGACATAAAACCCGGGTATATCACGGCCACCAAAGGCAGCTGACAGAGAAACATTATCGCCTAATGGCGAGGGGCGGTATGGTGATTCCGGAGTGGGTACCATAAGTGACGGAACGTTGTGAGAAAGGAATGGCGAGAGCTTTGCAGCACGAAGTTGAGGGCTCGGAGGGGCTGGGGTCATGAAACCGGGGGTGCCGGTGCGAAAATTATACTACATAACAGGACAGATGAGCTCAAAGGGGATGAGAAAAAGAAATGGATGCTTGCCACCTGAAGCCCATCTCGAATCTGGCGTTCAAGACTAGAGTTGGCAAGCCTAAGCTCAGCACATTCCTGCCTGAGATCAGCGATTTCTACATGCTATGGTATGGCCTCGCTCAGTGGATATTCATGCATTGAAGTCGAACACACCGATTTCTGGACGGCTTGAAGGATTTGTTCAAACATTTCCTGTACTGGGAAAACCTGCGCAGCAGGCTGCAGAGGAATATCGGCTGGGAGAGACATGGGTGTAGAAGTTAAGGGGACGTTAGGGAATGTGTGGTATCAACTTTTTGTGCGGGGCAATTTTAAAGCGTGCATACGTAATGCAGCATGTGCCAAATAAATTCAAACGTGGTATGAACGTGTCAAATGTCAAACTAACGTTACATCTCCTCATCACTTTCGAACTCGATCGCTTCATACTTCCTGGCTTTCTTATTCGGATTGGCAAGGGATGCTCCCTTCATTACCCGTGGTACTGTTCCCTTTTCTGTGCCAAGTTAGCCCCCATTCATAGCTCTATTAACGGCACACCCACTATTCGTAGCACTCGCGCGATCGATCGTTTCACCACCTGACACCATGCGTATCTTCTGTTTGTCAAGTTCCGTTTTCAATGCCCTGATTTCATCTTGTGCCTGTTGTTCCGCCGAGTTCGAGCTGGAGGGCCCCGCCGGACCACGGACGGCCACACCTGAAAGATAAGTAGTATCCTTGTGACCAGCAGTCAATCAATTGTTAAAAATTGACAAACTTAAATCACGGGGCGGATCCACTGTAACACTGGAAGTAGCGTATTGACCTGGGTGTAAACGACACTTCCTCGATTGTGCTTGGAGGGCAATCTGCGAGTCGGCAATGAAAGACCGCTTCCAAAGTTTAGTCGCGTAATACTTACTTCCAGAAAGACACCGGTAGCATACGCAGCTGCTTCACCCGCACTAATCTCGACAAGAGGAATATGCAGGGGCTTCTTTGATGAAGGACCAACTGTCAGCTAAACCATCATCCATTGGTTACTGAGCCAGTAAGTAGACTGATAAAACGATCTCACTTTGATTTCGGCGCCTTTCTCGGCGCTCCATTGCGCAATGTAGAGACCACCTTGCACAATGGTTTCAGCTAATTTCTCAGCGAATGCTTCCAGTAATTTGTCTGAAGACTTGGAACCCTGGATAATTGATCAATCAGCAGAGTAATACAAATTTAAAAGCACAGTCGATAAAACGTATAAGAGTTGAATCGTACGAACAATGATCCGAAGAATGTCATCTTCTGTCCAGCTTCCACGCCACCATCTACTTTCGGGGCCTGCGAGGCCAAGGTGTATTGTCCACGCATCAGACACGCTCGAGAGAACCACGAAACGATCTACACCTTGGTAAATCACCTGCGTGAGTTCATCCAAGCAACTGAAGTGTGATAGAACGTCAGTTGACATGGGATAATATGATTGTCACAGACTTCAGCTCGGACTCGTCAAAGTTGACCCGATCACGTTCTTTTGAGGCCTGGAAACTCTGGAGTGGGGTTCAACAGCTCAGGCCAAGTTAGCGGTGGGCGGCCTCCGCGCTTACAGCCGGGAACCCTGCATTGTTAGGATGAGGAGTATCACAGATGCGCGTTAACGTTCTTATCACCAACGCGATGGAAAATCCAGAAAGTCGTACATAGTGATCGATGGTTAATCTACATTGGTGTTCGTACCCCAAAGTCCTTCATTACGAAGTAACTATAATACTTGATAACTACGATTCAGACGTCCGTTGGATACAAGCCGTCTAGTGGATGGCTTTGGTGGCATTATATTTAAACATACATAGTCCAGACAGCCAAGATTACACAAACCCTCAAGAACGGTATTCACAATAAATTGCCGTCCATTAAATTCTGCTTGAGGACCATATCCTTGACTGCCAAGCAAATGTTAAAATTCGACCTGTTGACAGGCCAACTGAAGACGTACCGTTATCAAGAATATGATAGGTCGACTTTGCGTCCTATCGCACTGTAAGATGAATTTGATGGACAAGATTTCGGCTTACCGTGACTGTCGTAAGGTGACAATAGAACGTTCGTGGCACCGGTGTTGATGATGCCTGCTTTAGTATCCCCCCTGTCAATAGAAGTCAGTGACCAGCGCGATGAACTCGTCTCCATGGAGTAAGAACTGACCGAATTTTTTTATGAGATCTACTGAAAGTTAGCCACAGCTGTTTCGTGACACAAGAGATACTCACATCGAGAAGCTGACTCAAATTCATTGGGTCTTTCTCCGTAGGATATAACATAATGTCCAAACTGGACGCCAGCCACCAACTTCGCTATGAGTACCATTTGATCTTGGGTGAGCGGTGAAACATGACCCACGGTACCTTTAAATATATCAATCTTGTTGAGAAAGAGCACAATCTCTGTTTTTTTCAGAAGTTGGTTCGAAACAATGGATCTCCATAGCATTATGGAGTCTTCCTGTAAAAGTGAATTTAGAGTCCGCCGATACCAATAATGTAGGAAGTGTAACATACCAGTCGGTTCACAGAGGGATCCTCAGCCAACACCTAGCACGTTGTTAACAAGGACGCATGAAGACCTCGGGAAGCATACTTGATCAAAGCATGAAATTGGTGCCAAGAAGATTATAGCATCCATATTGTCAAAGTAAGGAACCCAGGCAGCTATTGCAGAAAGCGATCCTTTAGCAAGGCTGCAAGGAGAAAACCTTGTGACAAATACCTCGCTAGATCAGAATGAGCTGATCATCAGGAACTTAGAATGATAATGGCGCACCAGAGATCGAGCGCCGCCCACGTCGAAAACCCTCCAGTCCTGACTCGTGAGACTCCCTGGGAAAAAAATATATGAGCCTCGTCTAGACGACACACACTAAATCTGGGTAAATCTGGGTACCAGATTTCAGAGTGAAACGATGCTCGGAAACTCCGAGCGTTTTCAATCTCGCGCGGAGAACATCGTCTATTGGACCATTAAACTCAATGGCGGAGGAGGAGGACAACGAACTTGCCATCAGATGGTACATAACGGAGCGATGTCACTCGATCCAAGGAATCCAGAAAGCTGCGGATATGTCAAAGTGAGGCCGTGGAGGATGCAAAGATTTACATACAATCCTGCCATATCTTCTAGCCGAATGCTCCGCGCTCTCAGTAGTTCTTTCACGGTAGGATCGTTCCAAAGGCGAATCATGTCTTCTGCACAAGCATGAAGGATGACGCCAGGGTCCTGGGGGTCGTTGAAGTCAATGTCCTGAGAACTCTCAAAGCTGGATCTTGTCGTGGTGGTAGATGACAAGAGCCGAGTGAAGGCAGTTTTCCATGGTGCTGATGAATTGACCACAATTTCCCTCGGACTACTTGGATGGCGAGCGTGCGCCTCTGAGGATAGCTGGGTAGCTTCTGGTTCAACAGATCCACTGCGACCCAGTCGACGTAGAAGTGTATCTTCGACCTGCTGAAGAGGCGAGAGACGCATCTTGAGCTTGAGATGTTCTGTGGTGAGAGTTGGAACCGAAGAATCGGTGGAATCGTCAAGGGACGACGGAGAGGATAATTGTGTCTCTGATATGGCATCTAAAATCAGTCTTATCGAACGCACTACGTTAAGCTGGACTACGGCTCTCCATGACGCGCGTTCAGTTCGAAATGCCTTTGAGAATGTGAGTATAATGTCATAGGTTGTGGGGCTGAGTACTGGACCTTGGGAGAATGGAAAAGTTGGAAGTCTGTGTGAAATGATGTCAAGCAATGTAGAAAACATGCGAAAGCAGCGAGAGTGCTATACTTTTAAGTGTTGTCGATTTTCCTGTGACCTGGAGTGGTACGCAGACTCAAAATGAAGACAAGCTGAGTTTTGCGTACCGGATTCACTTTGGCCTTCTCTCTTGTGTAAGCAGCCAAAATGCACTCATGTCCAGGATACTCTCACCCAATAACAAAACCCTGACACATTTTGTTTTCTTCTCCATAACATGTTGTCGATTGAGCTCATCGTCAATGAGATCAGATCTCCTCTGTGCTTCACGTTCTGTAGCGAGGCGTGCTTCACGCCCAACTTCAGTTTCATTGGCTGGCGGAGCTAAGGCTTTGGTTAGTGGGTCCTCTTCCTGCTGGCGGTTATCAGCGTGGTGGCGCATATCAGCAGGGCGGCGTTGCTTGATCCTCAAAACCATCGAAGATGTAAGGGGAAGAAATGAATGAAGAAAATCCCAGAGCTTTAGGTTAGCAAGTAAAAGAAGTAGAATCGAAGATAGGTTCCGAACTCGGAATTGGATTTTGGTTAGTAGCCTGGATAAAGTTCCCAAGGTGTCCGATCAGAGATCTCGACGATGAAGTGGACAGTAACATAGTTATAGATCCGCAATTGGCGGAACACGGCCGCCCATGTAATACTTGACAGGCATGGAAAAGGTATATCTCAGTCAGCGGGTCTTGGTCTTCGACCTTGACACCACCTCTGCCACCCTGCAATTCCAGGACGTCGACGAATCGATAGAACCTGGACACCTTGAACCGTGGGAGGTGTCGGTCTCGGACTCGCACGTTGGGACGGACTTGCCAGTGAAAGATGGCAAGAAAGCATATGGCAATGTCAGAATTCGTTGTGAGTCGTGCGACATCGTTTCCACGTTTACGCATTTACGGCAGCAGTTACAGTTGTCATCGTGGTGCATTTTCGGAAGTCTCGGCAAAAACGCTGGGCAACTTGTACAGAATAATATTGTCTCGTCTTACAGTACACTTCATAATAATAATACAGAAGGGAGTTCTCATCTTCAGTCAGGCTTGTTTGTCTGCTCGCTGCCTCACATCTTCAGCGGTGTTGGCTACTTTGCCGGCGGTATCGCGCTTCGCCTTCTCCGCTTCTGATTTCCCCCACCCCAACCAACTAAACCAACCTGCCTTTACCTCCTCGCCTTTCTTCTCGACATCCGATCGCACTTCTGCAGCTTTGCGATCTGCCGTGGACCGAGCATCGTTGTAAAGGTGTTCGGTTGAATCTCGGGCATCAGCGAGGGTCTTTTGTGCAGATGCCTTGTAAGAATTGTATTTGGCTTCAGCGTCTGCTCCGACTTTGTGTGCGCGTCCTTCAGCCTCCTGAACTTTTCGATCTATAGCTGAACGTCCCGATGCTATTTGTTCCTGACAATGCCATTAGTATGATATTGATGACAGGGGCATTGCTCAAGCAAACCTTTGTTTCGCCGTATCTGGCTTCGCCTCGCTGATATGCATCGTCGGCATGGGCCTTGGCTGCATCAATGGACTCGCGTCCTTTACGTAACATCTCCTCTTGTTCTACTTTGGCCTTCTTTTTCGCGGCGCTGACATCTTCAGGATGTGTGTAATACCAGTAGGTACCAGCGGCAGCAGCAACACCTATGGCTGCGTAGATGGGATTAAAGTTGGATGAAGACTGTTTGTGAGCTGGATTTTCGGAGCCCAATGGAGAGGACGATGTAGCGTATGGCCTAGGTGACTGAAGAGATAAATTGAGAGAAATGAAAAAAAGGGATAAGATGAATGAACAAACCAAGACATTAGGTCTGAAAGTTCTGGACAATTGGGTGAAGCGAAGGAGAGCCATGACAAGAGGTCAAGAGTTGAACTTTGCGACTTTATACGACGTCATACAAGAATCAATGACGTCGTTGCTTAGGTAATCATCGGGCCGCCACTTCCTCTTATCAGATCGCTCTACTGTGCTACCTTTACCACTAAGTTATGTCCCCAGTACTTACAAAAGTACTGCTGGTTGGAGTAGGGTGATTATCACAACTCACAGGATCGAATTTCAAATCCCAACCCTTTGCTTTTAGCGGTGCAACCTGCTCCGGGAAGACTACCCTCGCCAAGTATCTCAAGCAGATCTTACCTGGCAGTGTTATTATTCATCAAGATGTATGGTCTCGCAGGAACTCAACTTGTCAACACTAATATCATTTATTTAGGACTTTGCACCTGTACGTGGAACATACTACCTTGCCACCAAGAAAAAAAAATTAGTAATCAGCGGGAATGTAGCCTCAGGAACAGGTTCCAACTCACCCTATCTATAAAGTGCAAGACTGGGATGCAGCGCCAGGTGCGATAGTGTGGCCAAAGCTCATTAATTTCCTTCGTCATATAAAGGAAACGGGAGAGATACCTCACGACCATCGAAGCCATGATCATCTGAACGAGCAGAAGTTGGTAAAGGTAGATGACAAGGTCAAGGAAGAGCTGAGGGCTGCGTTTGAACATATGAAGAGAGAACAAGAGAAATTGGGGTACAAGATTATATGGGGCCTGGTCGATGGTTTCCTTCTGTACTGGAACAAGGTAAACGGTTCGTATTACACCGCGATCTGCATTGCCAACTACGCGACACAGGAAGTGATTGATCAGCTGGATGTGCGTATTTTCCTCAGAGTGCCACACGATGTGTTGAAGAAGAGACGGCATGAGAGACATGGCTATCATACAGCAGGTAAGATGACCCGAGTGCCGCAAATGGTCGTAAATCTAATGCTTTTCCCCGTTTTATTTTCCTTATACTTTGTTTCGACAAATGCCCCAAAAACATCAATGTGCACTATATCACACCGCTCTATCTCCACCGGGGCTGTCTGGCGACCTGGAGTGCAATCTGATCCAGAGGGTGCATTGTGGCGGGACCCTCCGAACTACTGGGAACAAATAGTATACCCCGCGTACATAGACGCTCACCAAGAAGTATTTAAGGATGGAGATGTTGAACAAGGAGAACCGGACTCCAAGGTAGAGGGCTTGATTGTACTGGAGAGTTTACACTTGGAGATGAATGAGGTGCTCAAGCAGTGCAGCCAGGTTTTAAAGGAGGTTGCAGAGAAAGTTCAATTATAGATTTTTAGAGTCATTAGCCGGCTTCCCGGAGAAATTACTATATTCGCCAACACGGAACAAGAATCACATGGCGGACCGGGAGGAACGTCCTTTCTATAAGTAACGTCAAGGTATTCCGTTATTTCCTCCAACTCGTCTCCTTCCCGCTTCATACTACTATGGCCCAAGTTATCGTTGTTGGCGGCGGTCTTGCCGGTCTTTCTGCTGCACACACTCTTCTCGAAAGAGGTGCCAATGTTCTTCTTCTCGACAAACAAGGGTTAGAATCACCCGTTCTCTTAATTCACTTATTTCTTACTTGGCATCTAGCTTTATGGGTGGAAACTCTACTAAAGCAACCTCTGGAATCAATGGCGCAGGTACTCAGACACAGCAAGAGCACGGCATTCCAGACAATGCAAAGATCTTCTTTGAAGACACTAAGAAATCCGTGCGTTTCGTCTTATGCCTCCTATATGACTGTATCCTAACAACTTCTTGACCAGGCTCGCGACCTTGCTCGCGATGACTTGATCCGTGTTCTCACAGGTCGCTCCGGTGATGCTGTAAACTGGTTGCAGGACAAGTTTGCCCTCGACCTTTCCAAGGTTTCTCGCCTTGGTGGTCATAGTCAACCTCGTACACATCGTGGAGATGCGCAGTTTCCTGGAATGGTACGGATATTCCCTCCTCTTCTCCGTACACTGTAACTTATCTTTGTCATGTCCAGGTTATTACATACGCCCAGATGGAACGTCTAGAGGACTTGGCTGTCTCTAACCCAGAGCGAGTCAAGATCTTCAAAAAGGCTCGCGTCACGAAACTTCTGAAAGATGATTCCGGTTCGGTGACAGGCGTCGAATATACTCGCAACGGCCAAACCGAGACTGCGTATGGTCCCGTTGTTCTTGCCACTGGTGGTTATGCAGCCGACTTCACCGAGGACTCTCTCCTAAAGAAGTACCGCCCCGAACTTTGGGACCTTCCTACGACCAATGGCGACCATTGCACGGGTGATGGTCAGAAACTGGCAATGGCTGCTGGTGCGAGCGGTATCGATATGGAAAAAGTTCAAGTACATCCTACTGGACTGGTTGACCCCAAAGAACCGGAGGCCAAAGTCAAGTTCTTGGCAGCTGAAGCTTTACGCGGTGTCGGTGGCTTGCTACTTGACAACACCGGGAAGCGCTTTGTTGACGAGTTGCAACATCGTGACTATGTTACAGGCAAAATCTGGGAGAACAAGAAGGTACGATTTCTAGATTTCCGCTGTTGATGGAGGACTTATGTATGCTTCTCAGTATCCCATTCGCTTAGTGCTGAATGGCGCAGCGTCGAAAGACATAGAATGGCATTGCAAGCACTACGTTGGTCGCGGTCTCATGAAACGATTTGAGAATGGAGATGCGTTATCCAAGGAATTTGGCCTTTCCCCAGCCGTACTAAAGAAGACTTTTGAGGACTACAACCAAAGCGTACGGTCCAAAAAGGATCCTTTCGGCAAGAAGGTGTGTGAATAGTGCTAAGGTGTTTCTTGAGTACTTATGGGTTGTTCCATGCAGTTCTTCCAGGGTGAATGGAGTTACAACGACTTCTTCCACGTCGCTATCATGACACCTGTCTTACATTACACTATGGGTGGTCTTGAGATTGACACTGAGTCTCGTGTGCTGGATAGATCTGGGAAACCCATTTCAGGCCTTTTCGCTGCTGGAGAGGTTGCAGGTGGTGTCCATGGTGCTAACCGTCTTGGTGGTTCATCGCTCCTGGGCTGCGTAGTTTTTGGACGTGTGTCTGGTGATTCTGCCGCTGCTTACCTTCTTCAAGTGGCGAGCGCTGCTGTGCAGAAGGCCGGCGGGAGGTTGGGTGCTCTGGCTGGGCAGTTAGGATCAGGGTCTTCACAAGCAGCACCAGCACCAGCCCCGGCAGCTGCGCCCGCTGCAAGCTCACCCGCAGGGTCGTATACTATGGCGGAGGTCGCCAAG
>QOVE01003842.1:0-13353 GCA_003521275.1 Tricholoma sp. MG99 | reverse complement strand
GACTCGGCTTCAACTTATAAGAAGTTGCCTCCCTCGTCAAGGTGTCCTATTTCAAGACAGAGAGATAAGAAGTACTTGCGGAGTTCCTGAGCAGAAGTTCTGACAAGACAGAGGATAGGAGTTCCGAAGAAATCACACAAGAGATGAGAGGAGTGAACTTGGTCGATATTAAACTGGAGAATACAAGTGAAAGTAATTAAGTATCTATACTGCGATATGAGGCAGTGTTTCCAATATAAGTATATGATACAGTATCAGTGCAATATCAAAGACACAGACCATAGTCGTAAAACCTAACTACTTAATATGAGATTGTAAGATGTGTGAGGAATCGTAATAATGAGAGATGAAACAAATGATGTTTTAAATTGTTGGATATCGGGATGTCCAAGATGTCAAGATGGGAAGATGAAGTCGGGATGTCCAAAGAGTGGGATTTCCGAGGCTAGAGAAGTTACGGTCGTAACACTATGGCCCAAATGACCTGTCATTGTTTGGGCCCAATGTGATTGGTTTGCAGTGGTTGGTGATGTTAGTTGATGTAGGAGTGAGCGTGGGAGTAGTGATGTGGTGGTGGTAGAGGTATGAGGCAGGGGCATTGTCGTTGATGGTGGTGGTCACTGCAGTAGGTTACATGTTGGAGCTGAGTTTGAAAGGCTGACAAAAATGGGATGTGAAAATGAAAATGAAAATGACCATTTTTGCAAAAGCAAGGAAAGGGTTCAATTTTTCAAAAATTATCATTTTTTGGTTCATTTTTGACTCATTCTGAAGTTCATTATTGAAAAATGGAAGAAAAATGAAAACTGAAAATGAGCCAAAAATGGCCCGAAATTGGCTACTGTGAACAACCCTATTTTTATTTAATTTCTAATATGTTTGCCACAAACATCAGTATCGGGCCGAAATTCCTGCCTTTTACATAGGGTTGCGTGTAAAAGTCAGCAGGGTACATATATACATGTAAATTACACAGCATGATTTTCTGGGATGTAAAAAAATTTTAAAAGGTACAAAAGTGTGTAAATTACACTTTTTTTACAACTATTATAGAAATATTTTTCCAGAGCGTGCTAAATCAATGCTGCAAGGTCATAGGTGCCTTCTTCCTCTGCATCAAACATCTCAGCATCACCAACCACTGTGGAGACCTCCTCAGGAAGGAGCTGATCAGCCAGGACCATTTGCACCATCCTTGACTCCAGGTCAGACTCCATGTGACTATCCATTGCTTCAAGTGTCTCGCTTGGCACTGCCATGGGTTCCTTAGGATCGGGCAGTAACCAATCATCAGTGTCATCCTCGTTGTTGTTGTCATCATCCTCACCCACCGAATTAGGATTAGGATTGGAGATATTGATGCTTTGGATAATGATTGATGTCACAAATTTGACTGTTGGATGTGGACACGCAAATGCACAGGCTGGTAACTGGAACTTGAAGAGAGCAAACATGAAGATGAACATGAGTTTGGTTGAATGTGCTCACCTTCTACAATAGTATCCTCGGACTTGTCATGTCATGGCCATGATGGTACGTTTTGCCGATTTTGTTGTGCTGTGTTTATCATTTGTGATTGTACGTTCATCCAGAAAGTTGGCCATCGAATGCAGGACTGCAGAATAGAGCTTGATTACAGTCGCCCATAGCCCAACTTCTTAGAAAAGCTATCATGACAGGTATGATTGAGACTTTCAAACAGCTATACAGTTACTGGCAACCACCCAGGCCGAAGGACTATTTTACATTATATACCTGTGGGGGAGGGCAATCCCCACTATTTGCCAAGTATTTACTGTTGTTTGGCTTGGTCAGAAAATCAAGGTTTTGGTGAAGCATTGGTTTTCTGCTTTACACAACATGTTTCACAGCTCATTGTTGCAGAGAACATTGTCATAATTTATATTTCTACAACTTCTTCATGGCCAATTTTTTATTTTTGTCTTTGTTATCAAATGAGAGCCTAAATACATCTTATTTTAAGGTCTGCAGAAGCAACAAGAAAAAAAATTAAAAAATCTGGCAGGAAGAACTTGTAGCCCAGCAAAATTTGAGTATACTTTACCAATGACATAAGGTGCTATTTTGCGCAAGGAAGCCACAAAATGGGTCATTATGTTGCCTACTTTTGAGATGCGACAGACATAATAGCAGAGTTCAAATTCTATGATCAACGCATCCAATGTGCATCGAGGTCAGGAATCACTCCCAAACACTCCTATACCAAATGGAATGTTATTATATACATAAAACAAGATAAATAATGAAGGAGATATTGATAAATTACTATTTATGACATCCAGGAGGTTGTAGGCTGGATTTATACCACTAATTGACTTGTGTCATAGATATTTTAGAGCATGAACACCTAACTGAGCTGTTCAACAATAAATAAGGGGTCACTATGAAGGCAAACCAACTGTTATGTGACTTTGGAGGTGTTCAGAAGTGGTAGGGATGGTGTAGGAATTAATAAAACAGTAAAATAGAGAGATTATGACAACTTCACATTTTTGACTGGCATTTTCTCTCTGACTCTTACAATATATATACTACATTATATGGTATTGTGCATGTGCACAAGGTTAGTTTAGATATCATAGAAGCCATGTATATAGAAAAAACTAAAAGATTTGCTTGGGAACCTCACAAAAACAGCCAGCTTCACTCAAAACAACGGTTTTGGTATGTTTGTTTACTCAAGTTTGACTGCAGCTTTACCCAAGATTGCCCCCCCAATACCTGCACATTTCTACTCCATGTAAAAAAATGGTAAATTACTGTAAATTACATGTGTGGAAAAGTCAGTGTAATTTACCTACCACTTTTACATGCAACCCTACTTTTACAGCTGTTGACATAATTGTAGACCGTTTCAAAAAAAAACAATGGACAAATACATGATGTCAATCTCCTAAAACAGGTAGGTACAAATGCCACCTCACACCACAGCCAGCCTCAACATGGGCGACCAGTGCATACTACCCCTTCCGAACTACTACTATTTTAGGAAGGTGACATCACTTGTTTGCCAATGGTGTTTAATCAAAAACAGTCTATGATTATGCCATCAGCTGTAACCCGGCACAAAAGTGTGACATCCCCAAAGAGTGGAGGGCCAGGAGATGCTGGACTGAATCACAGGAAATCAATAGGTGGCAGGATCATTGCTACAATCGAGCAGACAGCCAATACACAGTGTCAGGATTCTGTTTAGTGCACAGGCCTCTTTGCCAGACCATTATGGTTCAAAATATAGATGACCCTGAACCTGTATGTCAGAAATTCCCAAACTGGCATATAACCAGCAAAAATCCAGGCAATCAATTTAATCCCAGCTCCTGGTCATAACCCAGGTCATGATCTGATTATGACCCAATCTAATCAACACTGATTGATTGCCATTCCTGGTCATAACCTGTCATAATCTGGATCATAATCTCATAATCATGATTAAATCGGAGTTATAATCCAGCTAGATTTTGAGTCCAGTAGGAAATTTCCAACATAGCTACCATTCTTTGCCTTCCTCAGCCCACAGGCTCATGTCGGAAAATTATGTAATGCAGTATAACCTAATATGATCCACGTGACCCACATAACTGCCATAACCCATTAAAATCAACACTCAGAACTGATGTTAAACTAGCTACCAAGTCTCAGGATCAGTTCAATAATGTTGTTTACACCTGTAGGCAATAGATTTTTTATGGTAGGGCCCAGTATACTAGCTGCGAGGTAGTGATAATCCACATATAATCTAGGTGAGGTTATAACACCATCCGGAAATTTCCGACACAAGCACAAGGCATGCAATTTGGGGTTTCGTCCAGTTCAAATGCATTCAACCCAGCCCAGCAGTGGAGTGTACCAATTACACTTCAGAAAATTTTGCAAAATGCAACTGTCACAGCTTTACTGGAAGGCCTGTATTGAATATGCTCCTCTCTATCAAAATTTCTTCACTGACTGCTGCAAATTATACAGTACATCCAGGACATTACCTTGTTGCAGCAAATAATGCTATAGTAGCTATGCTACGCAGCTCATCTGAGAAGCTTTGTCTGTACTTCGTATCCGGTGACTCAGGTCGAATGTGTGAAGGACTTGATCGACATGACTTGTCTGCCGGGTCAATTATTGACTTCACATTTGGCCTTGGTCCCGGTCCAGTTGTGGATCTCATTTACTCAATCATCGGAGTTCAAATTTGATCAGAGTCAGATGAGGGTTGACAGCTAAAAACGGTCTCAACTTGTTTTCGATAGAGCGTCAAGATGCGGCATAGTTTAGTACATGGTTTAATGAGGACAAGGTGTGAAGGTCACATGATCAGTTGTCCAGAATGTCCACCAGGCGTGCGGATTCCGGAAGCGAGAGGCCCTCCTCCAGACAGCTCCAGACCATCACGCTCATCTGCAAGGTCACCGCTGGCAGCGCTTGTTCTACCTTCGCGTATTATCATTCTATCTGAAATAGACATCGCACTGGTGACAGACGCCGTCCTCGAGTGCTTGGCTCGTCGGCTCGTCAACCTCAACTGTTCTAGTGTAGACATTTAGCAGTCATCTCCATACACAAAAACACCCTCAACGTAGACAGACGGTAACAAGTCTACATTTATTGTACATAATAGATTGACTCCGATACACTATATACGTGACAGACAAACATGCTTCATGACAAGTATCCTCGTAGTAGGCTACTTAATCTATGTGCAAACTCTCCCTGAGGGCCAGCTCCCACTCAACCTTTTCAACCACTGGACATCCAGTACTCTCCCAAACTCTGGCCAGCCAACCTGCGACATTAACCCATGATCGACGTGGGGACTCACTAATGATGAATGATTTTACAAAACACCCACTTGCCTCTGCCTGTGTCTGCAAACTAAACATCGGTTCTTGTCTACCTTGTGGTGTGCCCAGCTCTTCCGCCGCTCTATTCCACCCCAACCTCTTTGCTAGCCCCAATGCACATTCTGCATAAAGTGCCCGATTCTTCAACCGCACAAGAAGTCGCCACTTTGTAACATCGTCAAGGATCCGGCCATGATCAGGGCCATGAACGACTTCCCAGCATTCAAGGACTGTCGAAGTCTCCTTCGCAGTTTGTATTGGCTTGGATCGCAGCAGACTTGCAGCTCTGGTTAAAAGTTCATGTTCATCCTGTGGTGATAACTTCATTTGTTGGTCTGTTCTAAGCTGTGGTTGAAGAATAGTATAGACAGCTGAAAATGAAGCATGATCATCGGATGGTGATGGCGGAGCACATGTTAGACGGTGTAGATTTACAGTCGGTGCATCAAGTGGAAGAAACGGCAATGCGTGGGGTATATCCTGGGTGCAAGGAATAAATGTGATATCGGCAGCAGTGTACGTACCCCCCATATCATTCCTCAACTGATGGATCCAATCCAAGACATTTTGAAGGCTAAGTTTCAGAAGGATGCGAGAAGGGAAGACCATCTTGTCTGGCCCGAAATCGTGGGGGTGTTACAGTGCTCGGTTGCCGTCGTTATCCACAGATGCGGGACATGGGGCTGTGATCGTGAACTCGTGGGCGTGTTCTGCGACAAGTGCATTCGAGAAAAATCCACCTCGACACTCTCCAGAACCCGATGCAGAGATTGATTGAGCCTCCTGGTCTGCCCCGGCTGCAGCTATGAGCTTCCAAGAAGGACTCTCCCAGCTACCACTGAAACATGAGGTGTTTATGAGCAAGACGTCTCCCTTCGTACCTCCTAGAACAGCCTCCAATTCCCCCTTTCGAAGCTCACAACCTGCCTTTTCATCACCAATTATGAAGGCACCATTTTCATCACCATGGCCCGCTAAGACGAGGACGAGGACATCGCCTGTTGATAACCTAGATGACACTTTGGCTACTTCGCCGATGTACTTAGCGCGGAGACCGGTGGGATCATCTTTGTGGCAAACCTCCTCGAAAGGTGGCGGGCTGAAGACTATTCTGTCGCAACAAGGGTCGCCAAGAAGGAAGTTCCCAGCGTCGCGGATAGACGTTCCACACAACCACGTACTCAGATCGTCTCGAGCACCAAGTAGATGTCGGATTGCGATCCATTCTGTGGCGATCCACTTGTCCTTCTTGACAGCAACCGACGTTGTTCCTAAGAGTCCACAGACGTGGATTGCAGGTAATTTGGAACTGGAACCGGAACGAGAATTAAAAAAGCGAGAGCTTCGAGAAAGAAATGAAGACATGGCCGGTTTGGATTCAGATGGAAAGAGGAGGCGAGTCAGGTGGTGGCCCAGAACATGTGTGATGCAGTCACCGTCACATGGCGGCCTACTAATAGACCATCACGCTCATCTGCAAGGTCAGCCCTTGTCCCACCTTCGCGTATTACCATCCTATCTCAAATAGACATCACCCTGGTGACAGACGCCGTCCTCGAGTGCTGTGGCTCAGGCTTGTCAACCTCGACTGTTCTAGAGTAAGCCACCAAGGCATTTTAGCAGTCATGTCCTTCACTCACTCACTCCGAAATCACCAGCTCGGCCTCGAGAGTAATGCGCTAAACACGGCGTTCTAGCTCACTTGCGCTCCATGAACCTACCCGCCCACTAACAAACACCTGAATGCACAGCGTGCTCGACCTCCTAGCCATGTGGCACGATGTTGTCATTATTATGGAACAGAAGAGATGGCAATGGCTTCTTGTCTGGGATCCGAAGACTCGCAGTCAATAAATTCCGTCACAATATACTAAGTAGCCAAGAATAATATCAGTTACATGTTGAAGCCCGACTCGGAGTCCAGCTCGTCGTCAAGTAGTAAGCAAATGGTAGGAAGAATGGGCAAGGGAATTGGAAAAAAATGTATCGTCGAATAGCGGAACGAGACCGTTGGGGGGAAAGTGATTGGAGGGAAGGTAGCCGAGAAAATAACACCCTGATCATGCTACCCGTACACTTCCACACCTCGAATGCGACGACCGTAGATGGGGAATATCAAATAAAGTGAACACTCTACACGCTTTCCACTTGTCCACCGACATCATGATGCTCTTTCTCCATCGAATGTCGGTCTCTCATTTCAAGTTCTGTCAGAACTTTGCCAGTGGGAACATCAGCAATCTCATCCCTTCCACCACCCTCTTCAAATGCCGTTTTCGCATTCTCGAAATGGGAGCCATGGTTCCTGTACAGTATGAACAAGAGCCTCAGATACAAAGAGCTAGATGAAACGCACTCAGGTCCGAAAACAGTGACGATAAGGACAAAGGCCGAGACAACACCAATCAAGATACCTTGAACCTGATCGAGCACCGCAGTTAACCAAGCGAACGGTGTACAGATAGCGGATAAAATATACCTTAGCGTAGTCCGCAACCACGGTGGGTTTGCCATTCTTAATGATCGTATTCTTCAGATGACTACCACTGGCTGAAAGCGTAGAAGTCACTCATCAGGCTAACAAGCTACTATTATAGTAAGGACGTACTGGCTTCAATTTGGGAAGCAGCCGAAGACACCATCTGCACAATTAAAGTAAGCAACCAATAACTGAGCGCGAGGTGAAATAGCCATGACATACGTTTCCAAGCTGGTACATGACACCAGGGAAGGTTGCACGGAACGCAGTAGGTGACATTTCGGCAAGGAAAATAGGGATCTGAGCTTAAAGGTGAACATGGATAAAAAAAGGGGGAAAGACAGATGCATACAACACCCCATGCGCCTTGGACACCGAACTGAATGCAGAAAGCACCAGCAGACAGAGCACCGAACGTGGTGGGGATAATCCATAGCGGAATGAAGACTGCAACGAGAAGCACGAATACGCTGTATGTCAAGAATTAGCCATGCTCGCTGGGAAATTAAATGTTAACATACACGATAGTGAGCCGACGCCCGAGGTACTGGCTGGCCCAGCCTGCCAGAATACCTCCGCTATGAAGGTCATGAGTTCGAAAAATAATACTGTGAGATGAAGAGGAATACCAAATAGCGCCCTTGGAATGGAAAGTCAAAATGCTGTGTGATGTGGGAGAAAGGCAACACTCACGCAGCTGCCGGCGATAGTCGCAATCGTAGCGTTGTGCGCTGAGAAGCCCTTCGTTATTTGCAAATATGTAGGATACAAGTCCTGCACCCAAGACATTAGCAGACGTCATTCGTGTTTCGCTGAGGCAAACATACCTGAGATCCGTGTGATAAAAAGTTGAATCCTGATCAAATTATAGATGTCAACATAATGAACGATGTAAAAGATGAGAGGAACATATCAGTCATCAGCAGAATGCCGTAGATACACATCATCCAGTGTAATTTCATCATCTCCTTGGTCTCCTTCAAGAATATTTTGGTTTTGGACGCCGTAACTTGTCCACCGACAGGCTTGGTCGCCTTGGCACGCAAGAACACCTCGCTCTCCGGCAACAGGCATCTCATACAAGCTGTGCAGAAAGAAATGCCCGAAACAGTGTAGAAAGAACTACGCCAACTGGCGGCAACCACCGGCACGAGCTTCAAATTGATGCAAGCGGCCAGGAGGTAGCCGACAGCATATCCCTGCTGTAAGACACCACTAGCAATACCACGGGCTTCGACGGGAAGGTTCTCGAGGGCGGTCGATGCTGCGAGGCCCCAAATACCACCCATGCCGATACCAAAGAGGGCGCGTACGGCAAGGAACTGGGAGAATGTTTGAACGAAGCCAACACCGAGTTGGAGGACGCCAATGAAGAGGAGGTTGGCCACCAGAGGCCATTTTCTACCGAAACGGTCGGACAAGATTCCAAATGTTAGCTGCAATAGCAGTCAGCTATAAGTGACTTGTGAGATTTCCATCTAGAAGTGGACGCACGGCACCAGCTGGCCGGAAGAGCAGCGTTAGCGTGATAGCAGTCGTCTTGTATTGTAGGAATTATCATTTTAGATCTAGAAAGGTTGCCAAGTATACGCACTATTGCAGAAGGCAGGGCTTTATCGAACTGCTTCTGAAGGAGCGGGACCGCCAGAATAACCGAGAAGAAGTCGATTGAGTCACAACACCAAGCAAGCCACCTAGGATGGAGAAAATATTAAGCCATGCAAGAACGAGGGCTTTCTTTTATCATGTACCCAGTCCAAAACTGAGCCCACTGAAGCCATGTCAGTTCTGACAGCACGGTAAACAGTGGTCTTGCGGCATCACGCGTTTCGCGCTTGGGAATCCAACTCCTGAGGAAGTACGGTGCCATTGCTCTGGAAAATAACTTTGAGCTTGCATTAGTGCTTATAACGTTACACGAAAAATGGAAATTTAAAAAAGCATGGATGGCTAACTTAAATCAGATGATAGCTTCCAAATCTCTAACGTTAGTAGAAAGCTATAGTACTATAACGTTAACCCCCCTGGCATGCGATTTGGATCTAGGGTACTTCCGCTGATTTCCATCGATACTTGATTAGGATGGCTCGATGGTAGTTCAAGTTGTTGGGGCAGTGCTAAATGGGGTAACTCTCATACCTCGATTCAACACGCCTCCTATGAAGTCGTGCCTGAGTTTGTTGTAACACCACAGTAGGCAGCATACGGATACCCATTCAAGCTTCAAGCACCCCAATCTCCCGTGTGAACGGGTGCCGACGCTCATCCGTGGATTCCCTATAAACCAAGGAAGATTAACACAGGCCTTGCAAAGGCGAATGATCCTCGAGATGCCGAAGTACCAATTTCACGGGTCTAGGATAGGATAGGATATGATAGTTTATAGTACGGTGGCGCGAGCTTGGTTTCATCAACATGATTATGGGATCCTTTGAAAAAGTCGTGCAATGCAACCGGACTTCGTATCGAGGTTGAAACGTTGGCATTTGGATGGAACCCTCACCACTTACGCCACATCCCTCCACCGGTACGGCGGAAAATCTACCAAGTCGGATTCAATTTCAAAGAAGTTTGGGGCCGCTGTACCTGAATGCATCTAGATGGTACAATCGATAAGCTGGGTTTAACACTGGGAAATGGCCACAACCTCACGATCTCGCAAAGGCGACTCGCAAGATTTGTTGCCAGATAAACCTCTCCTCCTATAGGCTGTATTGCAGCGCAACCCAGTCGGACCTTCATTCTCTCTTCCCAACACTGTCTCGCAACCAACACCCACCTATACTGACTTCCCCTTGGGCAATATGTATTTTCCACGACCGTCACAGAATATGACCACTCTGCTTAGTCTGTTGATACCGCGCCCTCACCTCCTGCAGCACCGATTCTAGGCGCGAAACGATGCGCTGCAGTGTAAACCGCATAGAGTATTTACGAAAACCATCCCCACACTTCATTTGGGATATGAAAAGGTCGATAAATTCGACCATAGAGTTGTGCGGTGAGAAGTTCTTCGAAGTTGTATGGGTTACAAGTGTTGCACCCAAGGTCAACTCGTGTTTCGCCAGATGACAGATGTCCAAACGATTGTCTTGAAAATCGTGGTGGAAGTTGATTGTCGAGACTAGACTCCGACGTCCGTCTGAAGTCAACAAATAGACGCCGGGCCGGAACGGTGCAGTTGAACTGAACATTGCTCTTGTACTACCACCACCCAAGCATGGCCAGTTTTTTGGATCTCCCTGTGGAGATTCTTCCAGCAATACTGTCTCATCTCCACAAGCCACACCACCTCGCATCCACCTCTCTTGTCAACAAGACCTTCCACCAGTTCGCCACGCCCCAGCTATATAACCGAGTGTTCATCTACTCGTGGCACAAGGATAGCAAAGTAAAGGTTTAATCACAATTCCTTAACAATAATCATAGCGACCTACAACTGGAACTCAGGTCATACAATTATTCTCTACGCTCGCCCATTGCCACCACCTAGCGAGATACGTCCGCCGTCTCGGTCAGTACACCTAACCCTTAACCTTACATAAATCCTCGAACCCAAGTCACCTCTTCAGAAATCCGCGATTTCCCAAAATCATCAACAGCCCAAATGGCAGACGCTGCACTGCAAGGCATCAAAAACTGCACCAACCTCCGCGCATGCACATGGACCCGCGACGGCTCCCTCAGCTCCCCCATCCTCCTCGCCCTCCAAACCACCTCCCCACACCTCCACTCTCTCGAAATCAACGGCCACTCCGACGGGAACTACGACCCGGACCTCCTCAAGCGCTTCACAGCCCTCACCAATCTGTCCCTCATCATGCCCAGCGCACCCGTGATCGCCGGGCTCCCATCCTGGATAGCACACACCGGCGCGCACCTCCAGACCCTCACGCTCATCTGCAAGGTCAGTGTCCGTGTCCTGTTCCTCTGGCGTATTGCCATCCTGTCTCAAATAGACATCACCCCTAGTGACAGACGCCGTCCTCGAGTGCGTGGCGCCGAGCCTCGTCAACCTGAAGCATTTCCATATCACGGGGTGCTCTAGAGTAACTCACCACGGCATCCTAGCCGTCATCTCCAGCACCCGCTCTGGGATCGCCGGACTCGGCCTCGAGAGCGTCTCAACGAAATTCGTCAGCACCCCAACCCACTTTCTCATCCGATTAACAATCTAACCCCCTCATGCTTATACTTTTAGGACATGGCGAAATTCAGCCATCAATGCACCAAAAACGGGGCTCTAGCCCAACTACGCTCCATCACCCTAACTGTGCACCAACAAACACCCCTGGACACATGGATGCACAGCGTCCTCTCCCTGCTCTCCCGCTCCCCGCTCGAGATCTTCCAAATCTACTCCACGGGCGCGTTCTTCGAGTCGCCCTCGACAACCCCCTTCTGGGCCCAGCTGGTATCCGCCCACGGGCCCCGCCTCACGCGCTTCTCGATGCACCGCATGCTGATCGGGCTAGACGCCATCGACGACATCTGCACACGGTGCACGGCCCTCGAACAGCTCTTCCTCGTGGTCGAGCCCGCGTCGCTGGTAAATACCGTACATCCCCTGCTCCATATATAACCGCGTTGACAACCTTGAACCCTGGGCTGCTTCCCAGCATATGGTAGGAGCGTGCCTGGCCCCATCCCGCACTTTACGGTCGGTGCATATAAACTACCCGTTGGAGGCCCAGACGGATGCGGTGCCTGTTCTCGCTGCGAGTGATGCGTTGTCGATTATCAGACAGTGCAGTTCGACGGTCACTCAGTTCGGGTGCAATGCACGGGTATGGCAGGTCAGTGTTTTCCGGGATTTGTAATGGGTTATCACTTTCGATGTTGATTGCGGAAAATAAAGGTCACTCGGAGCATCGTCCCAGACGAAACGGGTGCTCTCCACGCACGCCCTGGGCTTTCGCCATATGAGAGCCCCGATATACCCGAGCAGTTCCTCGTCGTGCGGACATGAGCATGAGCAGTTCCTAGAACAAGAGTTTCGTTTTGTTTTACAATTTCGGATATACACAATATACTCCAAATACGAATACCCTTATCTTTCACCCCCTCTAAAAATGGTGCCGAGTCAGAAAGGAGTGCCTTGCGAAAACACCATAGGGCTCTGCACTTCAGCCCTCTTCTCGACTCCACACAGATACTCCACCAAAGCAAGCGCAAAGGGGAAAGCCGTTCCTTCATAGATCCGACCAAAAGCATAGATTAATCAATGAGCGTGAAGCCCCAACAAAGCCATGACTCATGCCTTTTAAATTTGACTCACCTGGACCACGGCTGTACATGCACAGTGACAAATATCAGTCAGTATCACGCGACCCCTCCAAGGTGAGAATGCGAACAAAAAACACACACACCTTGTGATGAGACGACCAGAAACGACCACCGGATCCTCGGAATAATCGAAATCTGCGCAACGAGCAGGCTATGAGCGTCACGGCGATAAGCAACTCGATCAAGTGCACACACCCTTTTCGAGCTGGGCCCTGACGCTCGGGTGGGACGTAATCGGCTGTCTGGGCAATCCCGCTTCCATCGCCGTCAAGCTTCCTATCTCCACCCAGCCCACCCAGACCAAAAACGGAACACACAGAAACAAAAACAAAAAAAGAACAAAAGTCGGTTAGGAAGGGATCGACGAAATGAGAATGGGTGTGGATACGTGCCGGCGCATATCATCCCCACGTACTTGCCAGTGGGACGGGTATCCTCGCCACTGCCAGTGTCATGAGCGAGATAGTCCCTTACGACGGCTTGTACATCTGCGTTTTTCGAGATGGTGGACGCCCCTTGTGCACCGCCGGGGATCACGAGCAGGTCGTACCTATCCTACACAGTGACACGCAAAACGCAAAAAGTTCAACACTTTTTCACATCACCGGCGTGACGCCAAAACGGTAAACGGTAAACCTACAGGCCCACAAGTCGCACGCTCGAAGCACGCATCGAACATGATACCAAGTCCGCGCGAACACTTGGCGCAGGGCGGGTCTGGCCAGCTCG